>JAVYIG010010306.1:0-70275 GCA_035222895.1 Strongylocentrotus droebachiensis
AGGGTATCATAATTATGCCCCTTTCTCCACCCATTGTGATATTAGAATACAGAAGCAATATCAGAGCACTTATTTGGGGGCCAAAAGTTTGGCAACAACACCCCAAACAAAACATTTGGTCGATTACCATACCCTCTTTTTCTCATCCCCTTTTTTCGATGACAGAATCCATAATTTTTATTATTGAACGGATTTCTATTTTCCACCTTCCTCACTTCAAACTATCTTTTGGCGAAGGATTCGTTGTAAGAAAAGAAAATGATAATAAATAAATATGTAAGGAAAGACAGAGAGAGAGAGAGAGAGAGAGAGATAGAGAGATAGAAAGAGAGAGACAGAGAAACAGAGAGAGAGAGAGAGAGAGAGAGAGAGAGAAATCAGATAATGGGAATTCAGCGCTAACCCACTCAAAACAGGTGGCGAAGGAAAGATAAACGAGTGGATAAATGGGCCATTTTCATCGAATTACCGAGGCTCTTGAGTGCCATACGGTGGTCGCATTATGTAATCAAGAGAGGCATTAAATGATAAGAAAGAATTCTGGAGGATTAGGCATGTCACCAAGGTGATCCGCTCAGGCCTGATGTAAAGATGATGTTTATTCCGTATGTCAATTAAATAATCTGTTCTTTTACATGGTTCATCCTGTGTTTGCGAGTCAGCAGTTTTCGTCAACATTTTGAACTTTTCTCATGAAGAACTTGACAAGTCGTTACACCCAGATTTTGGTCCTTTCCCATCCTCTCTCTATCTATCTCTCTCTCTCTTTCTCTCTCTCTCTCTATTTCTCTCCTCTCCTCTTTCTCGATCCCCTCTCACTTCCCCTTCCTTACATCCGTTAAATTGAGGTGGGGGGGGGGGGGGGGTATTGACTAAAGTAGCCAGAAATTTCCCTAACAAGCAATGCCAACAAGGGGTCGTCGTGATATTCAAATTTGCTATTCAAACAAGTAACCCCAAAGCTAACAAACAACAGTGACTTTTAAGAAAGTTATAAATTAAATATCAAATGAGATTTTTTTTTTAAATCACTTTTTGACATTTGCCGACAAGGCTCTGAAAATGTGTGTAAAGTTTTTTTAAATTATTGTAAAAATGTTATTAATAATAATACAATAACAAATAATAATTTGTTTAAAAGAATTAAAAAAATAAAGCGATTCATAAAGTAGAGATAGTTACCTGTCCTTCGGTAAGGAAGAGCACATTGGCCAGCTCGACTCGCTCATGGGTTGAAAGATACTGCTGGTGAACGAAGCGGGCTTCGAGACCCTGGATCTGGTACTCATTGAACACGGTTCGGGCTTTACGACGTCGGCAATAACGCATGGAGGAGTAGTGGTGGCTGTCGGGTTCAAATGGAGACGGTATGCTGTAGCCAGCTAGAGTGTGAAGTGAAATGGGCAATGGTTGAACGTTAATAAATAGTCTGAGTTGTAAAATGACGACTCTATTGTGAGGGTTATTGTGCGATAAAATTCAAATAAATGATAGATTGGCCAACAAGCTATGAAAGATAGATGGATATATGGATGGGGGGGTGGATGGGTGGATAGATAGATAGAATAAGATGGATAGATAGATAACATTCTATTAGGTAGACATAGTAGATAGATAATCGATGGATAGATAGATAGATAGATAGACAGACAGAAAGAAAGATTGACAGATAAAAAAAATAGATAGATCGCTTGATTGCAAGATTCTAATGCATTACATAGCTTTACATAGCTAAACTGCGGCCGCCTCGTCCAATTTTGTAGTTGTTATTTTCTTTTCTGTTTTTGGTGTCAGTTTATAGGGGACACCATAAATTAATTAGGGAATGTGCCCCTCCCTGGCTACGCAACTCTTTCTCAATAGTTGGTCTAAAACAAGCGAGTCTAGAGATAGAATGTCATAATTGATTTGAAGAAAGTACATGGAATAGTAAATACAGCCGTTCTAAAAATACCTGTTAAATCATCGTGATACATAGGTCATTGGCATCAAGCGAATAAAGCTAACATCTTGGCTATAAATATTAAATAAAAGATTATCGATTGAACAATGGCCGAATCGAAGAGTGGAGGAGATGAGTGAGAAATGGGCGGAAGTAGATGTCATCTTCGAAAAGAGGGTTTTGACGTTCCTATAAAACAGTTATTCACTTACGCACCCCAATTCTGATGTTAATCAATAAATTCTTTGTAAAAGACAGCCGATTATAGGATAAGGTCCCTCCGCTTTTTGTTTTGAGACAAGATTATAACGAGGGCAGGAAAGTGAGACCGTTATGCTTGTCCGATCAGAACGTTTTAACTAGTTAACAATGACAGATTAAGGGATTATCTGGAGATAATCCAATTTGACGTTTAGAGCCGATACGGATCGAATGTCAAGGAACGCGTAGGACAGAAGAGGAAATGGATAGGGGACAAAATCGAAATGACAAATGTAGTTGGCATCCGGAATTCTGGATAATGAAAGACAAACCTATGGTAATACATGACCTAATACGCCACTTTGTCATGTCTTGCCAAAATAGTACTAACAGCATAAAGCAACGCAACGGTTGATGTATAAACCGGCGTTTTATTAATCGTTTATGGATGGTTTTCATTCGAAAATAGAAGGGCATAAATTGAATTGTATAACATTCCACTGGTAGTTTGGTTCGTTAGTAATACATTGAATGTATCCCTCGAGGGATCCGGGCTAATTCGGACCAGGGGACAACCAGCTGCAAAAACGGTCATTTTTTGTCATTTTACCCTAACTCTAACCCTAACTCTAACCCTAACCCCACCCCTAATCCTAACCCTAACCCTAAACCTAACCCTAAACCTTAACATGCAAAAAATTACCGTTTTTGCATCTGGGCCGAGTTGTCCCCTGGTCCGAGTTAGCCCGACTCCCCCTCGAGAGATGAGAGTTATTCCTGCAGTAGAATCTTTCAAAAGCAACCTCAAAGTTCATCTTTTCCAGTTTGCTTTTAGTTGATCTGATTTTTTATCAACAGTTTATGTAGAACTACATGTAGTTGGCGCCTTATAAATCCTATATATATACTATTATTATTATCATTATTATTTTGTTATAATAATAAAGTAAAAGACAAGAAAAGAGTTCTATCAATATCAACTTAGTATTTGACTACCCCCCCCCCCCCCCCTTCTTGATTTGTGCATATAGCATCAAGATCCAAAATCCAAATCCATTCATCCTATATCGAAAATGCCAGGGAAATACAAGAAGGCGAGAGGATTGAACTCTCAATAATTTTTCTCTCTAATTTAGATCAACAAACACACAACGAAAATTGTAAAGCTTCATTGTTGTCGAATGTCGTTTAACATGCAATGACAACATTAAAACTTGAAGCAGGTGAATAAACAAAATATGCATTTACAAAATGCGAATGCATATACTCAAAATAAAACAGAAATTCAATATAAATGCCTTTACGTAAATATACCAAACAAGCCTTTTGAACATACCTGGTGTCAGTAAGAAATACGGTTGCTGGCTCATCTGCTGTTCAGCACAATGGCAGTTGAAGGGGTGTACCTTCCCCGGGATCCCGGGGCAGAAGGATGGAGGAACACCGGCCCGTGGTAATGGAACCGGTACTGGCCCAATATGTGGTTGCTGGTACTGGTGATGGGTTGGGTCGAGATCATGGTGATGGTGGTAGAAGGCAGAGGCCGCCGCAAGTTGTTGCTGGTATAGTTGCTGTTGTTGTTGCCATAGCAACGTATTATGCCACTTATCAGCGTCCCGATCAGCGGCCATTGAAATGGCGCCATTATCCACTTCTGCTCTCTCTAGCTTCTCCCCATCAGACTTGTCTGAGAAGTTTCTCTTCAATTTCCTATCTGGAGCTGGATGCGATGTCGATCTACCGGTCCTCTTGGTTATTTCGTCGGCTCCCTTACAATGCGAATGTGGGGACAAAATCGTATCAATGGAGAACGCAACATCGTGTGATGCCGTCCCGTTACCATGGTTACGAAGTATCTTCTCCGAAGCCTGGCTCGTTCTCGGCACTTTACGAGTGACAAAGCTCTCCCCTCCATCCCCTATCTTTCGCTTTTGGGTTGCAAGTATCAACCTATGACTGTTTGTTGATCCTCCCTGCCTTTCATCATGTATATTTTTTACGCTTTCTGTTGGGCCTGACATGATTTAAACTGCATAAAGTTGCAAAGTAGGCCTAACAAAGTTTTAATTTTCGACGTCTGCTTTCAAAGGTACCAAATTTTAAACACACGACTGTGAAATTAAGGCGAGGCGATTAGTCCGTATGAGTTCAAAGCGTCTTTAACAGCACAAAATAAAATGTGTTCATTAAAGAAAACTATCTATGTCTTGTGCTGATTTCTCACGAAGTCACATCGCCTCCTGAAACAAACAAAAATGGCTGGAACAAAGATGAAGCATGGATGATGTTGTCCCTGGATAAAGTAGCAAAATAGTGCACGGAGCCGGGGAAAGTGCCAAGCATGCGTGCATGGTCAGAAAGCGGGACCGTAGCCTAAGCTCTGTGAAACGGCGATTACGTAACGTTATCCCGAAATTTGGATTTGCCAGGCCGTTAGGATCGTTATCCTGTAAATCTGTGAAAACATGGGACCAGGGGGGCTACTAACCGCTGTAATTGGACCGATTAACAGGTCTGCGTTGTTACGATGATGATGTTATCTTGCTTTCTCGGCTTTCCCCATCTCCCTTTACAATTTATTGCAAATGTTATCTTCTTCCCTCTTACCTATTCTCCGTCCCCCCACTCACGATCTCTGCCACCCACCCTCCCTCCATCCCCTCCCCATCATCTCTCTCTCTCTCTCTCCCCCTCTCTCTCTCTCTCTCTCTCTCCTCTCTTTTACGCTCATTCTATCCGTCTTTCTCCCTCTCTCTCTGCCTGTGTCTATCTCTCTACCTTTCCATTTCTCATTTTCTCTATCTTCCTCTTCATTTCAGTTGACATTATTTCTTCCCAAGTCCACGATCTCTCTCTCCTATTTTTGTAATAGGCCTACACTATTCTTATCTTTATAACTTCTGCTGATTCCATTTTCGCAATAACTGTATACTGAAACCGGAATCGTTTTATTATCACTAGTCTTGTCAAACTTCACATTCTTCAGGTGGATGACTTCCGCTGCCTCGGGCGACTCAAACAATTTGCATGGGTCTTTTGTGCAGTGGACATGCTACAACCATCACCACAACCACCGGTGGGCATAATCACAATCATCATCTTCATCAAATCTCGCGGCTGTCCAAAGAGAGAGGGGGTCAAGAAAGAAAGAGGGAGAATGAGAGAGGGGGAGACAGACCATGGGCAGACAGACGGACAGACAGCGAGTAGGAGATACAAAGAGAGAGAGAGGGAGAGATCCAGAGAGAGAGAAAGAGGAGGTAGAGAAAGAGAAGGAAAGAGAGAGAGAGAGAGAGAGGGGGGGGAGAAAAGAAGAAGAAGAATGAAATGTACTTGCTTCAACTTGTCTGCACATTTTGATACCATGGGATATGAAAAGACCGAGTACTTACAAAAAAAAAAACTTAAGTAATAATACAATAAATCGTTCATAATTATTAAGTAGGAAAACGATCGTCAAAGATAAAAATATAAAATATTAACAAATCATGGTCTATTTCATCTCATGATGACGAGGCGTGTGTCAGACCAAGGCAGTATCGCCAAAAGGGAATAGAAGTTCTTTCCAATCATGCCAATCAAGACCCCCCCCCCCCTAAAAAAATCAATCAATCAAACAGTCAATCAATAAATAGATAAATAAATGAGAAGAATTGCACATCATTACAAAACGAAAACACCGTATTACTACAAGTGGTCAGAATGTTATTGACAAATTGGCAAAACAACAATCAAACTTGTGAAACGTTCCGCTTCGATCCTTATCTCATCTCATTAGAGGGGCTCAACCAATTAGAGCCTCAGACCCCAATCTCTTTCTGGTCCAGGAACTTGCACGAAAAGGACTGGACCGAGGGTTCAACGTACTATCAGACCAGGGGGTGTTTCACAAAGATCCTAAGTCAACTTATCTCTAAGTTGGACTTAACAATTATGGAAAGCCATTAGCATCTATGAAAATATTTTTTAAAAGTTATTTTAAAAGGCATAAAATGTTGATTAAAATCATTTATATTTTATATTGTCAAGGAGATTTCATGTTCTTGATGTGGAATTCATATAACGTCTAAAATATTTGAATTTTCACTTTTGAATATATATTTTTTTAAAGGCTACAAATGGCTCTCCATAGTTTTTAATTCCAACTTAGAGTTAAGTTTGACTTAGGATCTTTGTGAAACACCGCACAGGACGCTATAATAATTACCCTCGTTAAAAGATGGATGATATTATGCCTAGGTCACATATAAACCGGGCCCTGAAACATTTTATATTAAAAAGGGCGTTCGTCAAGGCTGCCCAATTTCAGCTTCGTTATTTATATTAGTGGCAGAAATATTAGCAAATAAAATTCGAGAAAACGATACAATAAGAGGGATAAATATTACAACCAAAGATATAGAAGTTCAGAGGGTTAGTGAAGTAAAGATAACACAATTCGCAGATGATACCACATTATTTGTTAATTCAATGGAATCGGTAGATAATGTTATGAAGGAGTTAGACGATTTTGAATACTTTGCAGGTCCAAAGATTAATTGGAATAAAACTAAAGTAATGAAAATTAAAGAATTAGATACGACAAAATATGATATTGAATTTACAGAAGAACCAATTAAACATTTGGGTGTTTACGTTGGTAAAAATTATAAATATGTAAGCAGTATGAATTGGGAGGGGAAAGTTGAAAAAATTAATAATATTCTTAAGACGTGGAAAATGAGACGACTGACCTGTTATGGAAAAATAATAATTATAAAATGTTTGATAATTCCTCAGCTCGTCTATTTAGGCACAGCTGTCTCAATGCCTATTCATATATGCAAGGCTTTACATAGGACTATATATACTTTTATATGGAATTCTAAACGTGAAAAAGTAAAACGAAATGTTTGTATCAAGTCAGAAAGAGAAGGGGGGCTTGGTATGGTTGATTTGATTTTGAAAGCTAATTCACTTAGATTATCATGGATATATAAGTTTTTTAATGCAGATGATGCAATGTGGAAGACATTATTTTCATTTTGGACTGAAAGAGTTGGCGGGATGCCGTTATGTTTACAGTATAATTGTCATATTAAACACATGAAAATGATATGTAAAAAAAGAAATTTACCAATGTTTTATATGGATTTGCTTTGCACATGGTCAGAAATTCGATATGTAAATAAATTTGAAGTAAAAGATATTCCCAATGAAATACTTTGGAATAATAGTAACATTGTAATTGATAATAAACCTCTGTATTTCCCATCGTGAAAAAAAAAAGGAATTTGTAAAATCAAACATGTTATAAATCAAGGTACATGGATAGATAACTCTCTATTCAATAACCATTTTGATGTAAAAAATCTGTTGTTTTTATTCAAAATGTCAAAATTAAAAAAAGCATTCCCAAAATATTGGTCACAAAATTTACGTTTAAACAAAGTTTCAAGTCTCAATCAAACAATGTACATTGAGACAACTTTAGATGTTATAAACATTGAATTCACTACAGCGAAAAGTTACTATAATTTAATGCTAGAAAGGAAAAAAGAAAAAATTGGTTTCCTTTTCTGGCAAAATATGTTAGGACTACCAGAAACATTTGTTTGGAAAGATGTATTTCAGTTCAAATTTAATAAGATAAGAGACAATTATATTAAACAATATAATTTCAAATTAATTCATAGAATATTACCATCGAAAGACAATCTTTTTATATGGAAAATCGTACAATCCAACGAATGTGAAATTTGTCGAGAAAAAGAAACTATTGAACATTTTATATTTCGTTGCAATAAATTAAGAGTTTTCTGGAAAATTATCTCAAGAATTATATATTTCATTTTTAAAATAGAAATTGAAATTGATATGAAAATGTTATTGATTGGATATAAAATAGATAAAAGAAAATTTACTTTACTTAATTTTTTGATCAATTATGCTCAACTGGTTATATATAAAGACTACGTAAAGCGGAACTTTGGGGAAGTACCAACCAATCCAAAGAGGTTAATAAATAATTTTATTTCATCTTTAAAATGTTATTTGAAATACAAAGAAAATATAAGATACTTCGATAACGAAGAAGTTAAGAAAGTATTAGAAATGTTAAAATGATCATTTTAAGAAATTATGTTGATCTTGTATTTAATTCATATGTTTCATTTTACTTGTTTTGTAAATAATATATATGTATTTTGAAATGGAACAATAAAGTCCCTCTGAAGAGGTAAAAAGAAAAAAAAAATATATAAACCGGGCCCCGTACGATTTTCCCTACCCGGCGGCATGCCGTGGATTTAGAGACCGTACGGGAACCTTCCGATTTTCTTTTCTACGGCATGTGTGGTCACATATTCTGCGGCGCCCGGGAGGTGCCCGGTGAAAATTGGTCGAGTGAAATGCAAGGCGCCCGTAAGGATGCCGGCCGGTAAACTTACGTGCTCCGTCCGATGAGCAGGTGCACCCGTGGCTCCCGGAAGGTGCCCTGCCGGGACCCGGCCGGGGTCCTCAAGGTGCCCTGCCAGGAACCGGCCGGGGTCCTTAAGGCGCCCGACCGGGTCCCGTGCGGTGCACTGAACTATGTGACCTCTGAAATCCGCACCTCAAGGTTCCCGTTAAGATTTTTCATGAGAATTGACCCCCAAAAATCGTGAGGGGCCCGTCCGGACACCGTCCGGAGCCCGCCGGGACCCGTAAGGTGCCCTGCGGGCCCTTCACGGGCTCTCTACGACCTAACGGTCAGATAAAAACGCCGGGAGAATTGGGAGCAGCCGACTCAGCACCACGGCGCCCGTACGGCTTCAAAAACTGTCCCGGCGCCCGTAGGATCTTTACGGTAGCCGGCCGGACACCGGCCGAAAATTCCCAAAATGTCTGTTTTTACTCGCCGTACGGGCCCCGGAGTGTATATGTGAAAGCCCCATTAACTGGTGCTTTTACGGATCGAACAGTGTCACGAATGGTTGAGTTGTTGGAGATGAAAAGCAAAGTAAGCTCGTTATCTCGTGTGACAATAGGTAGCGAATAAGGGCGGTTATGTTTTTAACGAGTGGACACAAAATAATAGGTGGTATCGATTTTGAGAAGCTCTTTCTGTAACACTTAACCCTAATAAGGCCGGGCTATTTGAAGTCTTACTACGGCCGGGGGGGGGGGGGGCCATTATGGCCCCCCCCCCCTAAGATCTCGGCCGTGAAACGGCCGATCTCCGCGAAAATTTGCACGCATGTCAAGTGAAGTGTATAGAACAATATGATAATTTCAATTTTTTGAAAAAAATCCCTCATTTGCATATTTATGGTAATTTATGCAAATAACGTCATAAAATCACATTTTTACCCATAAATCCTATATTATTCATATTTAAGCATTCTTTTTTACTACATATATTCATCAGACCATTTAGAACAATAATACGACAAAAAAAATTGGAAGAGCCAGCTTATTCCTTATGTTATCTCTTGTTTTGATAATTTCTTATGTATTTCATTGTTTTTTTAACTTATTTATGTTATTGTTTTTTGTTTTTTTTTCATTTCTTCCTACAATTCAACTATTTTGACTCCCAAAACAACCACCTAAACTTTAAACAAGACCCAATAACCAATGTTTGATCTATTTTTAGGAAAAATGACATTTCCATATGTTTTGTACACAAATCACAAAAATGAGCGATTTTCGGGCTGACATGCAAAGACAAAAGGTCACGTGACCTTGTAACTATAGGTCCGATTTTTTTTTTTTTTTTTTAAAAGATGCGCAAGACTCTAAAGAAAAAAGTCAGCGAGCGGCGAGGCGCCATCCATATGCGTTCTCGAACAATCAGAAAAATCGTGGAGGGGGGGGGGGCATAATGCCCCCCCCCCCCCGGCCTTATTAGGGTTAACATGACACAACATAACTAGGAAAAACAAATGACCAACAGTATTCTTCTGGTCGGGGTACGTACAATTCTTTAGCTATAGACAGAAATTCATTTCCTTTTTTCAGTTTTTCATCACCATCCAACTCAACTTGATTTCCAATTGTGCTATTTCCATGGACATAAATAGCATGATAATGATGGTCGTTGTTGTTTTATAAGCATAGCAACCTGTCGCCTCGTGACCAATATATTTGTATTGTTCGCGAAAGAACAATTATTCTTGTGCGTCGTTCTCACGTTGTGCCTTTTATCAGTTTGTGACGAATTTGTTTTCTTTTTATCCCGTTTCGATTCATAGTTGTCATTATTATTATTATTACTGTCTCGTCCTCCTACAATGAAGGCAAACAAAAGTTATGGGGAACTATGAAATGAAAGAAGACGACGTTCTCAAAGAAGATGAGTCAGTAATACATACAAAGCAACATGTTGAAGAAAGGGGGAGATGAAGATGGAGAACGAAGAAGAAGAAGAAGAAGAAGGAGAAGAAGAAGAAAAGAAGAAGAAGAAGAAGAAGAAGAAGAAGAAGAAGAAGAAGAAGAAGAGGAAGAAGAAGAAGAAGAAGAAGAAGAAGAAGACGAAGAAAAAGAGGAAATAGAAGAAGTAGAAGAAGGAGAATGAGAAGAAGAAGAAGAAGAAGTAAAAGAAGAAGAAGAAGAAGAAGAAGAAGAAGAAGAAGAAAGAGTAGAAGAAGAGGAAGAAAGAAGTAGAAGGAGAAGAGGAAGAACAAAAAGAGGAAATAGAAGAAGAAGAAAGAAAGAAAGAAGAAGAAAAAGAAGAAGACAGAAGTAAAGAGTAAAAGAGGGAGAAGAGGGGAAAAAAAAGAAGAAGGAGAAGAAGACGAAGAAAAAGAGGGAATGGAAGAAGTAGAAGAAGGAGAATAATAATAGTAAGAAGAAGATGAAGAAGACGAAGAAAAAGAGGGAATAGAAGAAGTAGGAGAAGGAAAATAATAATAATAATAAGAAAATTGGCCTAAATGAGACAAATGTGATTCCCTCTCTATTATCTTTATACAAGCATGGCAATAAACGTAATGAGAAGAAGATCGATGGCGGTATCTGTTGTCAAAAGTTGAGTAATTATTGCTATCAAGATTTTTTCTTCTTCTAATTGTCCTTGTTGTTTTTCTTCCCACACTGTTATGTGTCCTTCAGCATGCTTTGATACGGTTCATTTTTCTAGCAGCGCAGAAAAACAGTTTTAAAAGTGTGGGAGTGACCACACTCGAGAATATAAGTCTTTCTCCCACTTAAATAGGCTATACAAAACGAAATATTCCAATTTTCCAAACCATCTTCAGCCAAACATCTTCTCATTTTTGTGTCGCCGTTCTGACATGTAGCAGTAGTGACGAAATCGAGGAAATCGAGGAAATTGACAGGAAACTAAAGATTGTATTGATTACTGTTGCTACAGATTTATTTCAAGATGGAAAGGGCCTTTGTTACATTTATTTGCCTTGCTATGTGCATGTATGGTAAGTTAATTTCAATGTCATATAGAAATGATTGTAATTCAAAATTCGTTCTGCTGTTTCATAGTAAGCTATTTACATTATTGATACATATATATTTAATGCAGTTGATTTATAATACTTGATAGCATTACTGCGTATATCTTTATTGAAAATATTCAGTAATAATTATATCTGTAAAGACTATACTGCCTGTTTTCTATGGAAATAATTATGTTCCGTTTTATCAAAGCAATAGGTACTAGCCTTTTCTTGCTGGTATTAAATATACATGTCATTGAAAAGATGATTCGTGAATTTTACTTTTTTTCTTTCTTTCTTCCAACCGATTTTATTTCAGTTTGCACAGCTCAAGGTTAGTCCATTTTGTTCTCATATCTTTGCATTAACTTTCTGAGGTATTAACATTACCAACATTATTATTATTATTATTACCATTTTCCTGCATATTTTACAATGTTCATGTTTTACAAGACGAAAACAACTTTTGTTTTTTCAAATTAAAACGAACTTAAACTTCGATAGATGTAAACCTACATAATGTCGACCCCCCCCCCCCCCCCCCCTCCTCCTCATTTAAGCGAACACTGAAGTTGGCCTTCATAAGGGCACATAAATCCTTCCATCATGAAAATACCATTATTTATTTCGGGTGGTGGTTAAAATTAGAAATATATATTTACAATATGACGGTCATTAATATGCTTTAAAAAATGAATTGTAATGCTTTTTACCCAATATTATTATGTTTTGTAAATTTTGTATTTCTTTCTTTCTATCTTTGACTGTCTCATCTTTTCCCCTTCCTTATTCTACTTCTCTTCACTTTGACTAGTAGCCTAGTCATATCTCTTTCTCTCTCTCTCTCTCTCTGTTTCTCTCTCTCTCTCTCTCTCTCTCTCTTCTTCTGCTATATGTAAAGCTTTAATTAATC
The DNA here is from genome assembly GCA_035222895.1 of Strongylocentrotus droebachiensis. Taxonomy (NCBI): domain Eukaryota; kingdom Metazoa; phylum Echinodermata; class Echinoidea; order Camarodonta; family Strongylocentrotidae; genus Strongylocentrotus; species Strongylocentrotus droebachiensis. The sequence continues at coordinate 12,470 of JAVYIG010010306.1, forward strand.
ATTCATTTATATGTTTTGAAATATGTTTTTAATGTATTTCTTCCGGTAAACGGTAATTTTGTTGTCAAATTCATTTGTGTGTAATACCATATGCACGGACATACTGACAAACAGCCTTTTGGGCTGAAAGTGTGTTTTTACCATGTCTAACTAAAAATCAACAACAGCCTTCCCCTCATACTTGGGCAACCGTCATCTCCTATTGGGGCAATGAAATATTTGGATATGTAGATGGGAAAATTAGTGTCACTACTTGTAAACTTGATAATTTGTCACTTTGTACCCATTTTGATTCTTCGTTTGTGTGTACCTGTATTGATAATAATCCAACATCATGGATTCTATTTCAATAAATTTTGATTGATTTTATTTTATTTTTGTCGAAATTTTGTTTGCTCCCTCCGCATCGAAAAACTAAACGAAAAAGTTAATATTTTAGGCAAGAGACGCCAGCCCCGCTGTGATGAAACTTTAACCAAGATTCTACCAAACTCATTCGACCAATCCTCTGTAGAGTGTATTGTTATGAGCCCCTCTCCCATTTCTTGTTCCATCGTTTTGTTTGAACTTTAGCAATGATGAAAGGTTAAACAAAATATTACAGGAACTTCTATCAAACTTTACAACACCAAACAGGTTGTCCTCCACCCCTCCCACGTCTGGATATAAATACAAGTCTAAAAAAATAGTTGGAGAATAGAAAAAGCAGTTGCTTTACTTACAGCATGGAAAGTTTGTTATTCTTAGGCCCTTCAATACACGTTGTCATGGTTTTCTTTCTTTGGCCCATCATCGTCACACGCCTCCAGTAGAACCGCACACCATGAACAATACCGGTTATTTTAGACAAACAATCGTTATGTCAATTCACCATTCCGAAGTGTCGTTGTCATGGTTGCGTGTCTTTCTTCTTTCTTTCCGAGAAGGTTCGTAATTTCGAAGGTTCATTTTCCCGAAGTTTCATGATTTCTAAAATGATAAACGGGTTCATAATTCCGACAAATTAAATAGGATTGATGAATTCAGAAAGTGAAAAAGAGTTGATAATTTCATAAGTCCGAAAATGAAAACAGATTCACAATTCCAAAACTAAATTTTAAAAACGTTCATGATTCCGAAGGTTGATAATTCCGAAAATTAAATAGAACCCTGTAACGTTTTGGGAATCACGAACCTTCGGAATAGTGAACCCTATTTCATTTTTGGAATTATGAACCCCGGCCCTTCCATGGGATATTTATGATTCGGAATTATGAACATTCGGGAAAACGAGTAATCCCTGTAGTCAAACTGAATTGATGGCAATCAGCAAAGGACAAACAGTTCCTTGGTCATACCTTAGAAATATAATAATACACAAAGAATATTTTCCCAAATACAGTGATCGTCAAAGTGTCTGCGAACTCAGAGGGTGACATTGTCCTCACATGCATGGTAGATGGCGCTTTCCAACAACCAGTGCAATGGTCCACCAACAGAACTGGTAGTACGGTGAACATTATTGGCGGAGATGACTTCACCAACTTGGAGGTAAGTTGGATCAAATGATAGGCGATCTTCTTGAAGGAATCTTTACTTTTTGCGGGGGGGGGGGGTTCTAGGTTCACACATGATTTTAACAGAGAGAGGGGTTTGGCGGGAAAGGGGTGAGGAAGAGAGAGCGGGAGAGAGAGAAAGAGAGAGAGGAGGGGAAGGGAGAGAGAGAGAGAGAGGAGGGGGAGAGGAAAAGAGAGAGAGAGGGAGAAAAAGACGGAGGGAGGGAGAGAGAGAGAGAGAGAGAGAGAGAGAGAGAGGGAGAGGGAGGACGATAGGGGTCAGGGGCAATGAAAAGATCTCTCTCTCTCTCTCTCTATGTAATTTTTAGTATGGTATACTTTTGAAGGAAAATAAGTAAGTAAAAGTGTACCTTTATGATCTATTTGATCGTCGTAATGAGAACTCCCTACATCAAACATGTAATGCTCGAATCCCACCGAATACGAAAATTCCAAATCATCACTAATTGTCTCTCTCTTTGAATGCTGTGTTACAATTCTATCAGGTTTTGCCGAACAACACCCTTATTCTTCGAGCCTCATATCACGGGTATTACTTCTGTACTCACCCAATGTCTGGACGTAACTACACGGCAAAGATTGTGAAAGGTGAGCTATGATCAATAAATATATTAAAAAGTAAGTAAATAAATATATAAATGAATGAATGATTAGATGATATACATACATACATACAGTTACATACGTCATTACAGACTTACATACAAACATTTACATGCATGCATACATAAGGAGAAGGAGGTGATGGAATGAAAAAATGAATACATAAATAAATAAATGAATGAATGAAAACTTAAATAAATAGATAAATAAATAAACAAATGAATTAATAATTAATCATTCAGTTAATAAAGGATATGTTTCAATGGGTATCAATCAATTAATCAATCAATCAATTAAACTATCAGACACTCACTAAGTCAATATGTCAGTCAATAATGATATATCTATCAATTAATAAATCAATCAATCAATCAGTCAATAGCACTCTTAGACACTCATTAAGTCTATAATTCAATATTCAAATCAATATGTCAGTCAACTGATATATATCTATCAATGTTATTATATCTTTCAATCAATCAATCAATCAATAAAACTCTCAGACACTCACTACGTCAATAAATCAATATGTCAGTCAATTTATATATCTATCTATCAATGTTATTATATCAATAAATCAATGAAGCAAACAATCTCTCCATTTTTAGCACCACCTCTTCAGATCACTCGAATTCCCCTCGGTAATGGTGATCTCCTTTTGACCTGCCTCGTCAACGAATCGACAACGATCCCGGCGACCTGGTCATTCAAGCGTCGCGGAAATACGACCTCCAAAAATCTCGTTGGCGGAGACGACGACGCCCACGTCCAGGTGCTGACCAACAACACCGTGATCGTACGGGACTTCGGCGCCGAGGACGTCGGGCAGTATAAGTGTGTGGTGAGACATGATGGGTTGACAAGGGATGTGACAGCCAATGTGAGTCTCGGTGAGTATTATGGTTACTAATAATATTAAGTCGAAAGCAATATCAAAATTAGTCGGATTCAATCATTTTAAATTCAGTCGTATATATATGTAAAGCAAACGACTATATAAAAACAACAATATTAATCAACAGCAACAAAACACCAATGTCATTCCATTGGGACATGCAGAGGCAGATGTAGGATTCTGTGAACGAGGGGAGGGGAGGCCTGGGGCTCAACAAAATATTTGACAAAATGGGCGTCCTCTTCACCCCCATGCTATGTATTCGACACTGCCGAAGTATAGTGTCTTATATCCCGAGGCGACAACTTTCACTTTATCAAGTGCAACTCATTTTGATTTAACGCTGTTGTTGTCTTTGTTTGTTTATTTTCTTTATTTGTTTGTCTCATTGTTTGTATTCAGCTGTGAGACGCGACATAATAACCTTCACCACATATCAGGATGACAACTTTCACTTCTTCATCACGTGCAACTCATTTATGACTTATGACGTTGTTGTCTTTGTTTGTTTATTTCTTTATTTGTTTGTCTCATTGTTTGTATTCAGCTGTGAGACGAGACATAATAACCTTCACCACATATCAGGATGATAACTTTCACTTCTTCATCACGTGCAACGTTGATGGCGCACCCGCCACGCCCACTCGCGAGGTCACGTGGTCCTACACAGAGGAGAGTGAGGATGAGATGCTCATGATGATTCCAGCGGGTGATGAAGGATCGCATCTTCAGGTCTTGGAGAACAGTACCCTTGTCATCAGGAATTACAGTCCGGAGGATGCCGGGAGGTATTACTGTAACGCTCTGCTGGCTGATGGCACTCGGAAATTGAAGCGAATAGATGTCGGAGGTAGGGGAATAAGCCTTTTTTCTTCAATTGGAAGCATGAATATATCTAATTTGGGACTCACTGAGTTCTGAAAACAAAGTCATTTCAGCCTACTATAATTACATTAAAGAATAATGATTTTAAAATGCATTTAATGCAATCGCAAGGACTTGGAGAAATCAACTCAAGGGTGATTTCAATACCATAATTATTTTGTATCCCAAACAGAGATCATAATTATTCGGATTACATAAGGCGTTCTTGAAATGTTCGCACGTGCGATGTACAAGGCCATAGAATCGTTTTATATCACTGAATTCTTATTTGTGATCGTGTTATTTGTTTGTTTTTATTCTGTCATGTTTATTTTCAATCACTCGCCAAACCAATATTTTGTGTTGACGGGGCATAAGCAAAACAATTTTGAAGAAGAAAATCTGTCGACAAGTTTACCGATTTGCCACCCCCCCCCCCTCTCTCTCTCTCTCTCTCTCTCTCTCTCTCTCTCTATCTCTATCTCGGTCGATGCCTCAAGATATTCTTTTCTTCAGACGCTTGATCTCTGCAATGTCTCCGCTCATTGAATTCGACGGAGAGGGAGAGAGAGAGAGAGAGAGGGGGGGGGGTGGGGACGTTTCTTTTTTGTTTAAATGTAAACACCCTTGAATTTATCGCTCTGTTCGAAGGAAGATAGATGTCATGTGAAAACAATTTTCCTTCTTTTCTTTTCTTCTTTACAGGTGCCCCTCTCTCCACTGTTGTTAATGTTTGGCTCATCGCCTTGGTAACAATTTTCACTATCCTCCGGAACGCGTCATCCCTTTAAGAAAGAAAGTGTTCGTTAAATCATCATTTATAATGATTTAAAAAAGGATGGGCTATCGACTGCGTTTACAAAATGTTGTATTTCAGTTTATATATTTGTTTTGCTAGTTAGATTACGGGGATACTATGCTGAAGCTCTTTGGCTAGTTCCAAGCAGCATCATTGCACCGTCATTTTGAAAAAGCTGTCACTTTTAGATTTTAATTTACCCGGACACTATGGCCCGAATTCACAAAGGATGTTTGTCAACAAACCTAGGTTTATGTGCAATTTGACGCGTTTCAGACCAAGATTTGTCTGAATCTTGATCTGAAACGCATCATATGACGCACATAAACCTAGGTTTGTCGACAAACCTCTTTTGTGAATTCGGGCTATTAGGGTGGTATGCGAATTACACCCTCAACTGTTATAACCGACAGTTTTGTAAAGATATGAATTAGCTAGCTAGTTTATTATTCCGAGGGTTTAGAGGTAAACCTATCAAATTTTGTTTTCAAGTTTATTACAGAGCTCAAATAAGCTGAGATTTAAAAGAATAATATTGCAAGAGTTAAATACTATAATGGGATAATAACGATAAGTATGACAGGAATAAACAAACAGACACACAAATAAATAGACAAAAGAAAACGTTACAAATAGTCAAATAAGCTGCTTTCTATAAAGAGCTATTAAGAAACTTTCGTAGTGGAATCGATAGTTTAATTGTCAATATTGATTTTCAGGCATATTTGTTGTTTTTTACCAGTAAAAATGTAGTGTTTTAATATATGCGGTTGTATCATATTTATCATAATGTTTGATAATATAGCAAAATAAAGTATGCATGGTTCTGTTTCAATTGCAGCACTGTAGTTTTTATATAATTTGAATTGTTAAACAGAACTTGTTGGAAGCGGGATGAACATCAAATTCGTAGATAAAATTAATGTGCATCAACAATAAAGTATTGGTCACTTTTTACGGCAATTTTCGTATTGAAGGAACATTTTGAAATACAAAGCTCTTCTCAGAAGAAATGAGAAAAGAAGACAATGTTCAAAGTTTACGAGAGAGAAGAGTTCGAAGGACAAGAAATGTGGTACAAACAGATTGGGAGAACAGGAAGGAGGGAGGGAGAAAGAAAGACGGGACACGAGAGAGGGAGAGAGAGAGAAGAGAGAGAGAGAGAGAGAGCGCGCAGGAGAGATAGAGATAGAGAGAGAGAGAGAGAGAAGGAGAGAAGGAGAAGGAGAAAGTGTAGGGATGGGGCGAGAAAAGGGTAACACAAGTGAGGAGAGATACGGATAGCAACAGAAGATAGAGAGCAAGAGAATGAGAGATAGGAGAGAGAGGGGGGGGGGGGGGGAGAGATAGAGGGAGTGGCTGAAGAAGGAAAAGCGAGTGAGAGTTAGAGAAAGAGGAGGGAGAGAGAGACAGAGAGGGAGAGGGAGGGAGAGACTGATGAAAAATGAGTGTGATAGAGGGAGAAGGAAAAAAAAAGTGAAAACAAACAGGAAGATACACAAATAGAGGCACTAGAAGGGATGGGGGGTGGAGATAACAGAAGCCCGAGAGGGAGAGAATGAAAGATGGTTCGGAAGAAGAGAGGGGGAGTAAGCGGAAGTGAGAAAATATAGAAAATGTGTTCTTTTTCCTTCTATGGCAGGATCCTCAACCCTCTCTCCCTATAACTATATATCTTTCTCTCTCCTTCTTCATGCTCTCTCACTATATTCCCGTCGCTTGCTCTATCTCCCTCTCCTTCCATTGTCTCTCTTAACCCCCTCTCTCCTTATAGCCGTCTCTCTCTCTCTCTCTCTCTCCATCTCCCTCTCACTCTCCATTCCTCAATTCAATATGTACTAACTGGTCTTAGATTCCCATTCCTCTGAAGATACCATAACATTTAAATCAATTTTTGGCTGTAATTACTCACAGATATATCAAAGTATTGTCTTATTCTTAAATTTTCAGAACTTCTGTCATCACAAGAGTATCTCTTTTATTACAATTCAAAAAGGTAAATAATAGACTGTGAGTGACTCAGGCTGTATTGTAGAAATAGGAGCGATTAAAATGCACAACATGATAATAATGAATATTGTTTGAATCAGTGTTATTTAAAGAGTGGAAAACAAATCACAGGGACTTAAAATTATCAACCTAGGACCATTTCCATATGTGTAGCCTTGTACATCCAACTATTAAAATGTGCGTTACAGTGATGAATTATGTAATTTGATAATGCAAGAGGGTGCTGCAATTACCCTTTATTTGACTTTCCAAGAGAAGAAATGGGACTATGCTTCGTCTGAATTTCCTGAGTAAATTGGTTTAATCAAGCTAGTAGATGAGGTACATGTATCAACAACCCCTTGTGTCCGTAAAGTACTCCCATCTGTGAAAATGAATCCAGCAATGAAATGAAAATGGAATGAAACAAGTTTCCATAATGACATCATTTTTGTTTATTCAGTTAGTTGTATAATCAAGGATACCTAGGTCAAAACTTGGTGCTTTATAAATCAGTAGACCACTTCAAATATCTTATTAGGGGCTTCAAACCGACTAGTATTAAAGGCCGTCTAGACTACACAGCGTGGTCACTGACAGGTGGCTATCTCATCAACTCAGCTCTCAATTAACATTAACAAAAAGAGGATCATGGGGAACCAACAGGCACCGATTGGGGCAGTTTTCTATACAGAGGGAGCAAGTAGCTACAAGTAGTACAGTGGGGCTTTAATGTTATCAGCTTGAGCAAAGCTTTGTATTGAGTGATCAGGCTTCTGCGTCTCTGTGACGCTCATTCCCATCGTCCAAGGTCACTCTGCGAACTCAGGTGAGAAAGAGCCTCACAAGGCCTGTCCTCATCAGCTCGAGATTGCCAAATATCTCGCTATTTGAATTATCCCGATCGCAAATTATCCAGTTAATTTGCATCTTCATCAGCCTGAAGTTGCAATTAGCAGGATATTTGGTCAAGATAATCATCCCAAGATATCTTGGGCTATTTAATTTCTTGAGTTTGAGTTTCAAGTTTCGAGGTCAAGTCTCGAGATGATGAAGATGCGATTTGTAACTTCAGAATTATTTCCCAAATCAGAAATAGCGGGCTATTTGGCAATCTCAAGCTGATGAGGACAGGCCTAATGAGAAGCAGAAGCGTGGTCTCTCAATACTGTTCTTTCCACAAGCTGGTTATGAAGCATGGAGACGAAAACTAATGGCAATACAAGGTCTGGAAAATACATCCTGGAAAATAAGTGATGTAAATAAACTCCCTTTTCATAGCAAATTGTTCAGAAATTTATTTCATGTCCAAACATTGAAGATATGTATGATTTATCTTGTTGCATCCTGGCTTATTTTCTCACCTCCTTTCTTATTACGTTTGTGTGCTTTTTTGTGGGCTGATAACATTTTCTTCTTTGGAAAATGGTTGCCACATATATCACATACATAAACCTTTGACTTGAGAGAAGTACCTGTACTGCTATTGATATTGACTGAGCTGTGAGATCTTTGATGTTGAGATAAACCCATCAGTGACGTAAACATTTTCGCGCATTTCTCACATTTGTGAGTCTTCAAACAGGACTTGCTATCGACATGCTCATCGAGAGAATCTTTCGAGGTAAAAATAGAATCACATTCCTTGCAAAACAGGACACTTCCATCATCTTTGTGCGTCTTTAGGTGCCTCTTTAACTTAATTTTCTCACTGAAAGTACTTGTACATGAAGGGCACTTGAATGGCTTTAGTCCCAGGTGGTTGTTTTCATGTCGGTGAAGACTGGCCTTGGTGGAGAGCACCTTACCACACTTGCCACACACGAAACACTTCTTGACATTGTGATACTTGTCCTGGTGTCCAAGCAGTTTTGATTCTTTTCTAAACGCCATACGACACCTGTCACATTGATGGGGTTTCTTGCTGTGGGTTTTTAAGTGTGCTTTCAGATTGGCTGCTCCGCTGAACTTACGATCACATGACTCACAAGAGAAGGATAGTTTTGATTCATGCATCTTCATATGGTAGCGCAGGTACCCCAGCTGTTTAAAGCTCTTCCCACACACCTCGCAGGAGAAAGGTTTCCAAGTTTCCACATTCCTCCTGCTTTCCTCTCCGTTGATCCCATGCGTGAGCTCGTGCTTCTGGAGGTTTCCTTTGTCGCTGAAACCGCGCTGACAGATGATGCACTTGTATGGCTTCAATCCTAAGTGGATGATCTCGTGGCGCTTCATGCTGCTCGGTTCCTTGAACATCTTTGGACAGTACTTACACTTGTACGGACGTTCCCCGGTGTGCTTCCTCCGATGGATCTCCAGACGCCTCAGGGTTGGGTAGGACTGTGCGCAATCAGTGCACTGGAATAGAGGTTTAGTTGGTCCTTCACCATGCACCATCAGGAGATGCTCCTTGAGGATTGGTCTTCGGCTGTAGGACTTCTCACAGTGGTCGCAACTGAAGGGTTTCTTGTCCTGGTGAGTCTTGAGGTGGCGTTGAAGATTCGAGTTTGATTTATACATCTTCCCGCAGACCTCACACGTAAAGGGTTTCAAGTCAATAGTAAGAGGATTTGAATCTATCGTAAGTTCATTTTGATCTCCTCCTATATGTAAAGCAACATTTTCCTTGTCATTCTTACCGGTATCACTTTCACCTGCTTCACTCCGTTTCGACTGGATCGGTGTATTACTGGTTTCCAATCCAACATTTCTTACCTGGTTAGATTCAACAACTTTGGACGTCCTCTTCTTCTTTCTCACCTTCCCAGATTTCTCCATAGAGCTATTGTGTCTATGACAACAACCGTTGTTATGACGTTTAAGATACAGGCCCTTTGTGAACCCCTTCCCACATTTTTTACACCGGTGGGCCTTTTCTCCTTTGTGTATTTGCAGATGTCTCTTCCAACTTGAGTAGTAGGTGAATGGCTTTTGGCAGCTTGGACAGACGAATGGCATCTCTCCGGAGTGGGTCCGCTCGTGAGCACGCAGGGTTGACCTTTGTGTGAACTTTGCGCCACATTCCTTGCATTGGTTTCTTTCAAGAGTTTGAGTGTCTTTGACATCGACCTGCCAGTGACTTCTCAAATGCATCTTTAATTCAAGCGATGTTCCGCATGTATAGCTACACTTTGTACAAGCATGAATCTTTGCTCTGGTGTGAATTCGCTCGTGTACCAGAAGGGCAGATGGTGATTTGAAACGCTTCAGGCAAAACTGGCAGCCATACGGACGATCAGGATAGTGGTTACATTTGTGGGACCAACGTGAATACTGATCTGAATATACCTTCGAGCAGAGAGAACATGTGTAAGTCCTGTCCGATAAGTGGATAATTTTGTGTTTTTCTAGGGCCCGTTTCCTCAAGAACTGCTTACCGCAGATCTTGCATTGAAAATCCTTGACTGATGTGTGGACGATCTGATGTCTTCTCAAGCCTACAGTGGAGGAGAAAGTTTTAGGACATTGACTGCAGGGGAATGGCTTATCATACGTGTGACTCCTGAGATGGACACCTAAACGAATAGCCGATGAATACTGCCGGGGACAGTACTTGCACTTGTGGAGGCCACAGAATACAGGCTCCCGATGGCAACATTCTTTGTGAGCTTTCAGTGTTTCCTTGTAGCTGTACACCTTGCCACATAAATCACAGGGGAACTTGATTCCCAAGTGGACATTCTGGTGACGGTAGAAATTAGAAGACTTGGAATATGTCTTCCCACACTTCTCGCAACAGTATTTCTGAGCCTTTGAAGTTCTGCAGAGTTTGACCTCAGTTTGCACAGACAGTTCATCTTTCTCACTCTTCACTTCATATTCCCAGGCTTCTTTCGGAACATGAAGTTTAATTGCTGATTGTCTATCTTCCGTCTCAAGACCTTCAACTTTACCTTCGATGAAGTAGATTTCACTACTGCTCTCAGTCTGGCCGTTCTCCTCTATATAGTCACTTACAATTAGCTGCGTGTGCATGGGAATATGAATCTCCATTGCAACTTGTCCAAGCAGTGTATCTGGCTGAAGGTGAACTGTTGCAGGAATCTGGGAGAGCTCAGAATCTTGATGAATGACACCCTCTATGTGTGCCTCCTCTTCTGGAATATGAGAAAAATCTCCAGCGCTCAGCGATCCTTCATTGTCATCTTTGGCAGAGTCTGTGACCACCCCAACTTGATGGGCAAGGAGAATAGATACAGGTACGACTGATGAAGACACTGCTACTGATGATGAGTCTTTCAATGGTTCAGCTTCAACAACTTCCGTAGGTCCATCTGCAGAAGTTGCAGACTCCTCTACATCATCTCCTCTGCCTTTCCTCTCAAGGTTAGTAGATCCAGTGTCTTCCGGACTGTGTGATTCCGATGCAGCATCTAGGTGCGTCTGGACTGATGCAGATGGAACTCTGACGACTGTCGCCATTTGAGCTGTTGTAGATACAATAGCTGATGTTGTCTGGGTAGAATGAGCAGAAACGGAGGACATCTTACATGAAGAGTCCTTCCAATGCTGGGATAAAGCGTCGCTGGATGAAAAGGGCTCTCCACAAAGCAGACATGTTGTGGTCTCATCTACAAGAAAAATAAGAAAAGAAAAAAGATGAATGCATTGGAAATATGATTCTGTTCATGATGTAAACATTTCAGTTAGTATTTCACTATCTAAACCAATCCAATCCAATCCAATCCAATCTGGGCATATAAGCGCCAATATTTAAAGTACATGTAGGTGTCTGATTAATTGAAGGCGCCGATGAGACTGAATAACTACTGCGTTTGCTGTCCCCGATTTAAAACATTACATATACTGAGAGTTTCAACACAGCTACTAGCCGCTACGACACCATTCTTTCTTTGCTCCTCAATATTCACGCTCCTGCCAAGATTCGCGAGGCTAACACTCATGATACAGCACATTGTACGGAAGCAGCACATTTACGGAAGTGCCGGTCAGAGGTCAACACCATTGTATTGAGATCGTAATATAGTATTAATGACTGCTTTGAGAGAAATAGTTGTTTTATTACGCTCAAGGGAAGGTTAGAATTGTGCTATTCCCCGAGGCTTGCCGAGGGGAATAGCCCAATTGTAACCTTCCCGAGAGCGTATGAAAACAACTATTTCTCGAATATTAAAGCAGTCATTAATACTTTTATATGCCGAAAAAAAATAAAGCAGTCATTAATACTTTTATATGCCGAAAAAAAATAGACTAAAAAATAAAAAATAAAAAATATTTTTCATTTCACATCACATTTCTGTATGACATGTACTGTACATACGCTCTATTTATACTCTATTCCCTAAATTGGCAACACTGCCCTTCTCCCTTCTGGCTCCAAGCGGAAGATATTTAACATGTAAACCTATGGGGTAACCATGGAGTAACCATGGTTATTAAAAAATATTGAAATGTTTATGCATGGTTACCGGGAATTTTACAGGAACAGTTGAAGTTTATGAATGCAATTCGACCAATCAGATGGCTGGATTTCTTAAGTGAGGTATATAAAGTCACACGCTACACGTGAAAAGGGAGCTAAGCTGTATTGCTCTGGTAAGATATTTGCTAATATTTCGTTATTTTTAACTCCGACTTTGAATTGCCGTAGTTCATTAGGAGTAGAAGCGTCATAAAAATTTGTCAAGGCCACTGTCTAATATTCGTTGGGTGCGGGAAGGTGTGATTTCGGACACATTTTAGGGTTTGTTTACCTGCCTCTCCGCACACGTCTTATGGGAGGCAGTAAAGGCTTGGTGATATTGTAGCATAATTGGTCCAGTATTTAGTAAGACGTAGAGGGCGTTATAGTTAATTGTGAAATATATATATGTACATCGTGAGATGTCAGTCAGTAAGCGTTGAGCTGTCGTTGCGACAGGTACGTTACAAGGAACAAGATAAAGTTACTTGAGCTGCAGATACTGTGCAAGTGTTGTTTCTTGAGTTCCTGTCATACATTCAGTGGTTGCGGTAGTTATAGGTAGTCCACGTTATTCTTACACGATATACTATTGTGAGAGCCCACTGAGAGATCATTGATGAATGATTGTCGAGAGCGTGGACCGGGTTTTGAGAGACTGCACAAGGCAGATCGCTACCCCGGCAGAGCCCGGTTACGCCACAATATCAATATCATATAAATATTATCACCAGGCTACTTTGCTGGACACAAAGAACTTAAGTGAAAAAAACATAATAGAGGGTTTGACTGAAATATCATAATTTTGGTATAAAAAAAAAAAGGAAAATCGCAAGCTTGCTCCTCGATCCTCGCACAAATATCTTAAAGCATTGAGTGAATGGAGAACAGCGATAGCCAATCTGAAGAGCCCATGTTGGCTAGGCTAGGCGCCAACTTATGGAAATGAGGCTGAGATCGGATGAACGATCTGCGCATGCACTAATTGTAAGCTAAAGTTCTACGTGTTGGAGTGCTTTTCTAGACTAATGTAGATCTAATAATGCCAATCGGAATCGCAGACCCCGTCTCCCACCCCACCCCCCCCCCCCCCCCTATCAGCAATTGCAGATCGACTACACCCCTAATATCAGCCACATGATATTGTTAACTCTTAAGCTGCCACCCATACAATGCACCAGTGCTACAGTGCTAATCTCTATTGTGCAACCCACAAATCCCCTGAGTGCCAAGTTAATTTGAGGGTTGGCTCAAGGGCGTGTTTTTTTATTCTTTACTATGTTTGATCCACTATAACTTCTCATTCGTATGTTGTATAAATAAATATTGTACATGAAAGTTGTAGGGAATTTCACCGTCTTTCCATTGATACAAATATCATTTCATGAATTTGTAATTTTGTTGATGTAAATAAGCTCTATCAGTGAATTGTCAAACCAATCCGTCGTCTCATATGGTTTCTGTATGTAGTAAATATGTTTAGTGCACACAACAATGTACCCTCCTGTTGCATGTACACCATTTGTAAGGTTTATTTCTTTTTTATGCCTCGTTTATGTGCTACATATATAATAGCAAGTTAGAATGAGACAACTCTGAAGATATGAAAAGAAATAAAAGTATACAAGAATGGAATTTTCTCTTGTTTATTTATTTATTTTGTGTGTGTGTATGTGAATCAATATTTTTTTCATTTCCTCTCAAAATTCTCTTTTGCTTTCTGTGTATCTTTCATTCATCTTTCTCTTGTAATTCTTTAGTATTTCTTTTATTCAACTTAGGTTCTCATAATACTACTCACACTTTCATCCTCTCTCATCTACAGATTTATTTCCTCCTTCCTCTTACTCTCTGAATGTCTACGGTATTCTACTCTTTCACATTTCTCTTGCCCATGACTCCCTTTCCCTGAACACCACTTCACTTTTTCTCAGCTCTTCAACATACCCTCAAATCAAATGCAAACTTATCAAACAAATGACAGTAATAGACACCATATTTGTATCATATTGAACTTTGTTTTGTATTTGAAATAATAGCAGGTAGTGTTCTCATAAAACAAAGCAAACATATATATATATAACTGTCACCCAGACCTGTGTACATTCAGGCATTATGGTTACCATCCAGTAGCAAACTTGACACTAAAAATGAATACAATTATCCACTGCTCGGTTCATGTCAGTGTGGCAAGTGTCCGTCAGCATAATGTATTTCAAAGCTTCAATGAATAACATGAACAAAATTGGCTAAAACAAACATAAAACTTGTGAACTGATGGGCAACATGCATGTACTCTTATTACAAAATCCGAAATTATCTTTGAAATAACACGACAAGATGGGTTGTTATTCAAATTCAGCTACCAGTAATCAGAGAAGTCATTACTCGAAGTAGTATGAATAAATCCTCATCTGCATGTGATTGTATTTACATGTACGGTAATGAATGTTTGTGCTTATCTGATTATTGCATAGTAGTAAACAAGATAAAACTTGAATATCGGTAAATAAATAAAAATTGTATTGAACTGACGAAAAAGATGATTGCATTCTGGCAAGAAGTTAGTTTCAAGAATACATTTATACATTTATAAACACTGCACCATGCTCTTCCTACTATTATTATTATTATTATTATTGTCCGAAGTGAATACCAAAGTGAATACATCATACAGAAAATAAACTGTTACAAATTTAGATCACCCTGAGTTGGACGTATGAATTGAATTGCACAAAACATAATGCACTAAGAATGCTAACATTTAGTATATGTCTAGAAAAAAATAAATAACACATTACTGCTAGATGCAACAGCCAATAATTGCACGTTCAAAATTTATAAATACTGCACCCTTCTCTTCCTACTATTATTATTATTATTATTATTGTCCGAAGTGAATACCAAAGTGAATTCATCATACAGAAAATAAACTGTTACAAATTTAGATCACCCTGAGTTGAATGTATGAATTGAATTGCACAAAACATAATAATGCACGAAGAATGCTAAAATTTAGTATATGTCTAGAAAAAAATTAAATAACACATTACTGCTAGATGCAACAGCCAATAATTGCACGTTCAAAATTTATAAATACTGCACCCTCCTCTTCCTACTATTATTATTATTATTATTATTGTCCGAAGTGAATACCAAAGTGAATTCATCATACAGAAAATAAACTGTTACAAATTTAGATCACCCTGAGTTGAATGTATGAATTGAATTGCACAAAACATAATAATGCACTAAGAATCCTAATAATTCAGTTTCAGTATATATCTATAACAACAAATAAATAACACATTCTTTAGTGACCTTACATACAGTGTAAATAAAATAACTATAAACTTCGCATAAGAGTGCTCACATGTCCTGACAATATAAGTGGTAAAAATAGTATCACTTATAAACAAATAAGAATGCAATAATAAATGAGATGCGTCGTATCATTGTCAAGTTCATGAACAGTTTCAAGAGTTCTATGGCTTCTTGTGATATTTCTTGAAGCATGGGATACACATTGGCAGCTTGCAAGTCTCACAATGGAACGACGTCGTAACTCGCTTCTTGCTGTTCTTACATACCACACATGCTGGGCGGTACTTCGGATCTTCCAACTTGGCAACCCAGTGCTCTCCTTGGTACCGAAGCTCCTGATTGTCCCTATTCACTTCACGAAGTACCTTGGGCCTCCCGCTTGCATTGGGTTTGACATACTTGCTCACAAGGCCGTTGATAACTTCCATCCGAAAATTCCTAGTGCTGGTCTTCTTGTCATTCGTAGCAATCCGATATGAGATATAAGCGTTGACAAGGGCTACCTCCATGATGAAGTGGTACACCACCATGTACCACTTGAGGTGCTTGTGTGGATACCTATAATAGGACATCCGTTGATCCAGTAGGTCCACGCCTCCCATCAACTGGTTGTAGCCCTCCACTGCTTTGGGCTTCTTTACTCGTCGTGTTCCTGTTGCCGAGCGTTTGTCACGGATGGTCTTGTCCACGGTGCCAGAGCCATGAACTGTCGACAAAACGCTTACCCTCTTGGTGTCATGCCAGGTGACACCCAACATGTCTCCCTTTCGAAAGAACGCTGGGTCTTCTCCTTTCCGAGCTCGAAGGGATGCCTCTCTCATGGTCGGCGGAACTCCTTTCCTGTTCAACCTTAGGGTACCGCAAGCCCCCAGCTTCTGTTCATAGAGATACTCATACAGGTCCGGCGATGTGTAAAAGGAGTCGGTGTACACTGTTCGGCCAGAACCATTGAAGGCATGAGACAGATTCTTGACGACACGAGTAGTCAATCCCTCTCCATCTCGTGGTTGCTGCTCATTCTTGCCAGTGTAGACAGACCAGTCCAAGCAAAACCCAGTGCTGGAATCCGTGATCACCCAAAATTTGATCCCCCACTTCGTTGGTTTCAGAGGGAGGTACTGTTTGAAGCCTACCCTCCCCTTGAAGGGTACAAGGCTCTCATCGACTGACAGGTCGCGGCCAGGAGAAAAGGATGCTTGGTATGTAGGGCGAGCACAGTCAATCACAGGCTGAATCTTGAAGAGAGGATTGTACCCTTCCTCCCCACGGGGAACTCTGACCTCATTGTCGACGAAGTGGAGAAAGGAGTGGATCAGCTGGTATCTGCAGCAGAAAAGGAATAAAATAGAAATACAAAGGGTAATTGATAAAAGAAACTATTCAAAATTAATAACTAAATTGAGTTTAAAATGTTACAGTACATTTATTTAGAGAATCTAGACACTAACTACAAACTGTATATATACATGTAAAGAAATATATCCAACTCACTGATTTGTTTATTCAAATGCAAAAAGAAAGGTTGAACATTTTCGATTGGAAAATCTAAGTTTATAAAATAAAGTATCCTGAATACAATGACTTTACTTTCCAGATGAATTCATTCATAGAACATAATAATATGGCGCTTTTACACACCCATATTAGGGACAGCTTTCCCGTCATTTATTTTTTCGCAAGTTTGAAATAATTATCTGAAGGGTCTAGAATCTACCGGTACTTGTAAATTTAAGACATTTTCCCTGTCAGGGTGGGTGATAAAATAAGCCTCATGATTATGACAGTATATGACAGTAAAAAATATATTTGACCTACCTATTTCGACTCATGACACTCCCAAATCCTGGGGTTCCAAGCAGCCAATTCCCTTCCCAATACATGGGCAGAGCTGGTTTGGAGACAAGGCCCATAGCAATCTGGAGGGCAGTGAAGGCTTTCAACTCGTCTGAATTAGTCTCCCGCCACTTATTGAATCGAGAATGCTGCTGGAGTACACCAATCCTCTGACGATATTGTTGAGCATACAGATTGGTTTGAGTTGCAAAGGTGTCAAATAAGTCTTCAGGAAAATAACGATAGAAAAAGTCAACCGGCTTTGTACCATTATCAGCGTCAAACAAAAGTTTCGGCTCGTCATCATACTCATCAAGCCAGTCCGGATTCCACTCTTCTTCACCAAGACTTATCCAGGGTTGGTCATGTTGATGATTCTCAGGAGGAGCCTCTACGTTGGCCTCATCTTCGAATTCACTATCTGAATCGTGCATGACACTCACATCGCTTCCATCTCCAGCTTCACTACTCTGATTGTCAGTGTGGGACCGTAGTCACTTTCACTGTCTGTATCACTATCACTCTCGCTCGGTGAATCAGAGTCTGAATCTGCCCGCAGAGCTCCGGACTGCTCCAAAACCATTTCCCGCACAAAATCTGGATCTAAGTAACGTACTTTCTTACGGGGAGGAGCCATGATCAAAACTGACAAATTCGATGATAAACTATCGCAATTTTCTCAGAAAAATCCGATGTAACGGTATGAAGAGGCACGCGAAATCGAAACAACAATAAACGCTAAACACAAATCCAAAAGCTTTCGTGCGTGCAGGTAATGCGCATCGCACAATAGGCATAAACAATTAGTGTTTGTACTTATGCACGTAAATGTGTCCGTGGCACGCGAGCGTATGAGTGAATATGTGTACATGGCATGCGTGCGGAGAACCGATTATGTGTGCGTGGCATGTCAGCGCATACACAGAACGGTGTTTTCGGCACGTTATGAGTTAATGCATGTCCTAATACAGTATTTTCTTATTTGAAACAAATAACTTCTTTCAACGAAAATGCACAACACCAACCCCACTTACTTAGCTTAGTTACATGCATGTAGACTACCTGGAACCACATAGAATCGCATACGTGGGACCGTAATAAAAAAAAATCTTGATGAGATCAGTTGTATATTTTGTCAAATCGAGTATGGGAATTGTACAAATACCATGAAATAATAATACATACCATTTTCCATTCTTTAGTTGAAGATAATATCAGTCAATTTCTCAAAAGACCCATCGAAACGGAAATAATCACTGTCTCGAATCTCGATGAATAAGAGATCTATGCTGAAAATGGTATGAATATTCATGTCAACTTAGTGACGTATCGTGACGTAACACGAGACTGAGAGGGAACTCCCTAAAAACATAACGTTGTATAAGCTTCCTGGTTGTATTTAATGGTCCTGTCAATTTATTTTCTCCCAATACAACTTTTCTTGATTTTCTTTCATGAAGAAACAGGCACATATTTCATGATTACGGGTAACATAGAAAATATAGTAAAATGAGGTTATATCGATAAAATGATGGGAATGCGTACACAGGTTTACTAGCATATTCAAATTGTCATAATTTGCATTATTTCTAAACAAAAGCTTGCCTTAGACTTATCCAACAAAGTACAAATTTATATTTCGTTTATTAATAACAAATCTATGACAAAAGAGAAGGAGATTTTTTCCCTTCTTCTTCTTTAAATACTCATTTTCATTATTAATTTCGAGGATCATGGGGAGGGCCCCCGGGGACTGAATGAACGCCCCCACCCCTGCTGTTTTTTATCATGTTTTTAAATCAACAACCTCGACTTCTTCATGACACCTGAACTTGTATGCTATGAAGAGTGTTTCCATGGATACTAGTTTATCCATGTGAATACTCTTCACCACTCATACTCTTCTAACCATGCATACCCATGGTCTAAATTTCCTCTTCTCTCTCTCTCTCTCTCTCTGTCTGTCTATCTTTCTTTTTCCTCTTTCTCTCTCTCTCTCTCTTTCTCTCACTTTTTCTCCCACTCCCTCCCTCTCTGTCTTTCTCTCTCTCTCTCTCTCTCTCTCTCCCTCTCTCCCCTCTCTCGCTCTCCCCCTCTCTCTCCCCTCCCCCCTCTCTCTCTCTCTCTCTCTCTCTCTCCCTCCTCTCTTTCTCTGTGCCAATCCATTCCCCTCTTACCCGCACTCTCTACATGTACAGTTAATACCCCTTGTAAATTTAATATATTTGGGGTATTTTTCGTGACTCAATAATGTAAGGTGCACTGGTTGAATTAGGACCTTCGTTGAATACCTTTAAATGTAAACTCTGATAAAGTTTAAGCTCACTTCCTTATTTTGTATTCATTATGTATCATGACTATATTGTTTATCTTATGAATTGATTTGTATATTATCTTTGTAAACACATTTTATATTATGTATTGTATTATTTTGAACGCAGAAATAAAAGCAAACAAACAAACAAACAAAATATTTCATATTCTCAAGAAACATAAATCCGGACAAATCATATCTAACATATTTAAAAATGTACAATTCTTGGTAAGATATAAGTAATTTAGTTGTTAACTGGTGTCTCCTCACTCTCGTCTGCTATTTCTCGAATTGTTGTTCATTGGTGAGAAAGTAACTCTTCACAGGCGGGGGTCATTCGTTTGAGTAGAGAGTATAGGGAAGCATAACAGGAAAAGTTTCAGGAATGTATGACAAAGAATAAGTATGTTTTGAAGTTTTGGAAGGTGTCGCTGTCTAATGGCATTTCCAAGTGGAAATGAATACTTGTCAGAGAATTTCGGAGAAAAGAGCCTCCCCGAATGTGTGATAGGTTCCATGTTTTGATACGGATCTTCGTCCATGTGGAGGGAATGGCTAGAATCTTTATTTTGGTTGTTCTCTGAAATCGGTAGGAAACACATAACACTCTCTGGATCAAGGGCGTAGCCAGGATTTTTTTAAGGGGAGAAAATATCAAGCGGCGAATCAGCCAGCCGGTGAATAAGCGAGGAGGGGGGGGGGGGGGAACGCTCCTCCCCCCTCAACATCCACTACCCCCTTCCCCCTTGAGCAACAAAAAGAACACCCCCTTTTTGCCAAGGGGGGGGGGGGGGTGTTGTACACGCAAAAATACCCCCCCCCCCCCTCGATACACCCTTGCTCTGGATTTACTATCATTTTCTAGTGACTGTTTCAAACGATGAAATAATATTTATTCAACATTAGCAAATTTTATTATACACATTATTTCTCCCTACTCCAAGTCCCTTCCCATAAACAATACAGCTTGAACATATTCATATTTAAACGATCGTATAAAGTATCTGCATGCCTTCTTAATTTTGCAGTGAGAGTAGAAGATGTTGTTAACGTCTGTATCATAATACTAAAGAATTGTATACATCATGATTCAAGCTTACACCAATCACGGCCAAATGATAAAAGATGATTACACAACAAGTTTCAGTTTCTCTCAAATAAAGGTTTTATTCTCTAGTCATTATCATTTCCAAGGGTTACAAAACCAGGCAATTACTGTCCTAAGTGTGATTGATATATTGCTATTATAATAGGAAACACACTGGTTTTGTTAGCATTGTGGTTTAAGATATTGGTAGTTATCTGTCACTTAAACACATTTCAAAAGGTAGACAATGATGAACTAAGCGATGTAGAAGTACTTATCAAAACAAGAGAAAGAACATCAATACAAATTCAAAGAAGAGAAAGATAATGATGTCCGATTCGATTTACAAGTATTTATCAATTCGCGAGAAAGCCAAATAGAACAGATTGAATACAAATATAAAGAAAAGAAAGGTAATGAGGAACAATCAGATTAACGAGCATTTATCAAACTATAGAAGATAGTACATCATGAACATTCGACGTATGAAACCAACAACAAAATAGTTTCCAGGAACTATATCTCCAGAAAATGAAAGAACGTTTGTCATTTTCCATGTAGGCCTCTGGGTTATACGATACTTTTTCCTGCGACTTCCTACATGCACTAACCGAATTGTTAACTTTAACTCAGTCCACAACACTATACCGAACCCTAACACTATCATTACAGAAAACCTCAAATCCAATTGTTTTAGAGAGAGAGAGAGAGAGAGATAAAGAGTTTGAGAGAGAGAGAGAGAGAGAGAGAGATAGAGAGAGGGGAGAGGGGGAGAGAAAGGGAGAGAGAAAGAGAGAGATAGAGAGTTTGAGAGAGAGAGAGAGAGAGAAAATAGATATTTAAAATCAGAAGAAAAAGTAACAGGTAATGGAGAAATAAAACAACCTCTTATGTCATTGCCACACATCCACACACCCACACACCCACACAGCTACAAAGCGCCCCTCAGCTCAAGGACCCAATCTACGCCACGCCCTTGTCTAAAAGACATTGACCCATTGCGTGTGAAACTCTTCTTAGTCTTGTGATAATACTGTAGTTAGAGTTGAGTCTGTTGACAGTGAAAACCGAAACAATCTAAAGAGAGTTCCATGAAGATTATATGACAACTGTAGTTTCGATTGTCAGTCTTGTGTTTTGTTCTGAGAACAACTGTATAAGTTTGCTTGGTAGGCCTTCACAAGCCTTTAAGTACAGCCATGAATGAGGGTTGAAGGAAAGTCCATCAATGAGACGTCGAGTGGATTTTAATCAAAATACAAAATTGTTACAAACTTTTTGAAACAAACAACGTCTGATAAAAATAAATATAAAAAACATTTAAGGAACGTGATCGTGATAGAGAAAAAGAAAGGCGTAAATTTTTGAGGTCATGAAGAATATTCACAAGGTTGCAATTTTACAATTTCCTTTGCAAGCTATTCTGAACATTCTTTCCTATTAAACAAATTTTAGTTATACAAAATAAACCTCCACGATTGATGATGAAGGAATGAAATTAATTTCAAAGAGGAGAATAGCAATTACAAGGTCGCTTGAATATGTCCTCGGTCAGAATGCAGCTTTTCTTTGAAGAATCGAATTGTGAAATTGTTAACAAAGCAAATAGACTTAGTCGCAAAAGCAGAATTGTCATTTTGTGTAGGTATCTTCAAAACTACTGAGGCTTTAAAACTCTTATATATATGTATATATATATATATATCCTTTATCGAATTTTCTCTAACTGTCATAATTCTGTTTCATTTTAATAGTACTAATGAGATTATGGGTTTACATAGCGCTTTAACACATCGACAATATATCTAAGCGCTTTACAGATACAAGTATATTAGTACCCCGGTCATCATATTCAGGTCTACTGGCCGCACACAATGTAGGCCTATGCACATTCTTCACTCCCTGGTGGGCATTCCAACCAGGCGCCATTTTACAGACGCTCACAATGCTGCACAAACTACAATGACTGCATGGGGGAGTGGAAATTGTGGATTAATGTCTTGTCAAAGGGCGTTAATGCCGGGCTGGGGTTCGAACCCTCAACCCCCTGTTTAGAGTCAAATGCATAAACCACAAAACCAATACATCTTCTTATTTCGTCTCTACCTTCAGTCAGTGGCTGACTTCATGTTAAAGTTAAAAACTTCATTTTGCTCCTTGTAATATGTAATTTTCATAAAATAGAGTACAGTCAATGCGTATACTGTGATGTGTGCATTATAATGGTGTAGTTAGATGTATACACTTAAACATGATCGCATAGACTTTCAAGAATGTAGGCAATTTTAATACCCTAAGGTACTGCTGCCCGGAGACATTGTGATTGCATTATGTTATAAGTCTTTGCATGTTTGCACAAATGAAAAAGCGATGCAAAGTGCTATTGAAATTGCCGTATATAGGTTTATATTTTGAAGATCTTTACGGTCGTGTGTCAAAATGTAAACAATGAAAATGAATATCACTCGGATTTCATTTTACGTATACATGTATTAAAGAAACAGTTAAATCTTGTTCCTCATACAATTTTAACAATGACATCTTTTTTCTATAAAAATTGCAGCAAAACTTACAAATACATAGATTACATACAAAATACAAAAATATAAACATTATTGATTCAGCTATAACAGTCATCCTCAAATTTATCAACTACACAACTTCTCATAAACCTGTCCTCCATCAGTTTAATTATACAATGATATTACATTCATCTCATTTTTTACAAATTGCCATGGATACATGATCATTACAAAACTTTGTAGGCCAACCTTATAACAATTGTGTTCTACATGCAGCCCCGACCTATATATCGTTCTGATAAATCACATTGCAATATAATCATAACCAGTTCATACTGTACTTTTGAGCGTATCGCATTACATCATAACATTTATAACATTAATTTATATACCTATAAGCTGTTGATGCTATATGGACGCATGAATAATACTGTTTTATGCTTGTGAAATGAATGAAAGTGTGCAATTTGGCAAGGATCAAATAAATGAATGACGTGAATGCAAAGTATGCAGATTTTCAAGAGTTTGAAAGAAAAGCAAAAGTTAAAGATTGGAGATGCTCATTTTGTTTCAAGATTTGTTCGTAAAAAACGAAGTCTAAATGTAGAACTGAAAGGAAAGTGACCTCAGTAATGCTTGATATAAAATTTCATCATAATGGTGTTGATGTAACAATTTCATGATTACGTTTGCAGCAAATCAACACTAACGTGGGCAAAAGAAAATATATGAAATGGAATAATGTGACGTAGTAATCTAGTTAGTGTTAGCTCTGTTCATGGTCATATACTCGGAGTCAATGCTGTACGTATCCGGTGACATAGGCACATACTCATCATTCTCCGATTCGGTATCCGTCGCATCGCACGCGGTCATGACCGCAGAAGTAACCGACATGCGGTGGGTTGGAAGCGGTAGAGGAGGCGGTCGTGGGTGCCGCATGACCAACCGCGTTGACTGACCGAGGCTGTGCCGTCTCTGTGAGCTGGAGAGGGTGGAGACGATGATGTCAGATGGCTGCACAAGGCTGGATCTTAACTCCTTGATTTCTTGATATATCTTGGGCTCCCCCTCGTTTCCCTCCTCAATCTGTGTAAAAGGGAGCATGATAGCAAAAGCTTTCGAAAAATCAACCTGAGGAAATTTCAATTGCACTGTGCGTCAACTATTGATGTGATTATGGCAATGGAATATCACCTGAACAATTTCTATGGGCAGTGAAATAAGGTATTGAAATTGCCTTTAAGATAATTTGTTGAAAGTCTTTGCGATCGTATAAATTATGTAAACCATAAATATATTTCTCGAAAGTTATACAGACGATGTGATATTCAGCATAAGGTGGAGCCCCCCCCCCCCCCCCCCCCCCTCATCCTCAACCCTCCCCTCAGAAGCCGAGGTTGAATGCCAAGGAATGACCCGACTGACTTTTTGTGTTATCCTGAGACAACGGCTCCGGGCTTAATTTCGTCAAAGGTATACGATTAGGGGTGCAATGAGTTTTAAGGTAAAGATTAGGGTTAGGGTTAGGGTTGGGTAAGTGCTGGGTTCAGGTGCAGTTAGTGTAGGTAATTGACGAGGACCAACTGTTACTGGAAGAGGGGTGGTACAAAACCATAATGATACTTGGAATGAATCTACGAAAAGAGGGATGGTGTACTTTAAAACCAGTGAGGAAGAAGAAGAAGGGAAAAAAGAAGAAGTAAAAAGAAAAAAGAAAAAGAATGAAGAATGAAGAAGCAGGAGGAGAAAAAGGAGAAGAGAAGGCGAAGAATAATACGAAGAAGGGGAGAAGAAGAAGAAGAAGAAGAAGAAGAAGGAAGAAGAGGAGGAAAAGGAGAATGAGAAGAAGAAGACGTAAACAACAAAATGAGACAAACTACAGAAAGGAAAAAAGCAATGCCTTACATTTTGGAATCCCGGATCAGAAAAGGCTGAATACAATTTAAATTACCGTGTACAGATTATTACTCAAAGATGACAATACAGATGAACGGGAAGCATCACCTACTCGATCAGGTGATAATGTCACATGACTTTCTTCTCGAGCTCCAGCTACTTGCATCGATCCTGCATGTGTAGGAACATAAAGATAATGAAAATAAACTGCAGTCAAATAGTGTTCTGTTGAGTCACCCGTTCATCATTTGCCGGTGTATATAAATCATGCCTATATATAACAGACCTGACCTTTAATAATATCTTTATATAAAAATGAACAATATAATTCAAAGTGATGCATGTGTTTGGCAATACCAAGAACTTCTTGGCAATACACACTAATCACCAGCATTTTTTATCACAATGACGTCATCATCTTTGCTAAATTCACTTCTGGAGCAACCGAAAAAGTCACAGACGGTACACACTAAGAAATATAGTAGCAACCTCTGCTACTATAAAAGCACCCTCTACCAATTTCGCGTAGGTAATTGCAAATCTGCACTGACCCCAATTGCATCCTTTTTTTTAGTGTGTATAGGTCCATAAATTTGTTCTTCCAATTATGTAGGCCTTTATTCTGTCACAACGATGTTTGTGTAGGCCTATATAATAAAACCCGTCTCATTTGTCTGGAAATCAAGCTTGAATCGATATATTAAAGGTAGTGGTCGTCATACCTTTGACGACAGCCCTGAGGACGACGGAGACGGTGACAACGATCACGAAAGCACTGACGACGATGACGGCGATGATGACGAAAATGAGGTCGCGAATCCACAATTTCTCTGCAAATATTATGAAGCAGGTATTGTGAAGAAATGTTACACTTTGTAAAACATTTTCAAGGGCTACGCATTCATGAGTCTAAAAATCATTACGAAGCAAATATATTTCATGAAGAAATGATTGTTAATGAAACTGTTTGTTTGATGATTGTTTAACCTGAATTCTAAGAAAGTGCTCGTAAGGATAGGCCTAAGTAACCAGGGTTACGATGGCTTTTAGTCCTCTCCGATGAAATTGATAATGAGAGTTAATGCCTTACCAAGGGGCACGAGCACATTGATTTTGTGTCGAACCCTTCACATCCCGGTTACGAGACCACTGGTCTACCACTGAGCCATCGCACCTTCTTTCGTATCCATCAGGGGGAGTGTTTCATAAAGACTAAGATTAACTTTAAGTTGGACTTAACTATATGTCAGGCCGTTCATGCCACTATTTGCTCTCACCATTATGAGCTTTAGATAACATTTTTTCCTTCAATAAAGGATTATCAAATAATGTAAATTCTGTAGATTTGTGACCATGATTTGTACGTCCCTTAAGTGACCAATGCCAGTAAATGATGAAAGCAAACAGTGGCATGAACGGCCTCCCATAGATAAGTCCAACTTAAAGTCGATCTTAGTCTTTGTGAATTGCGAAAAACCCTAGCTTAAAGGTAAAGACCAGTAATGGTCTTGCGATTGCATTGTGAAATAAACGTTGTGGAATCGATCAGAAAAGGTCGATCATCTAGCATCTAGCATCTGCAAGGTTCTGGAATCATCAAAATGATAAGAAATTTGGCCCATTCTTCGTAAAGTTACAAGCACTATACACAGAAAGATGTATATGGGACTACCCTATCTCTCTCACCAGACCATGAGAGAAATAAATTTACCACATATATGAATTAGTAGGCGGTTTCCCGGCAAATTTGTTATCATCATGTATTAGTCAAAACATATTCTTTCACATGATTGGTAATGAGAGCTTCCATTTCATTTTTTGAAATTGGGGCGTTGCCAATACTGGTCTTTACCTTTAACTAAATTTCGATAATTTTTTTTTTTTTTTTCATTTGCAAAGTATAAGCATTTTGCAGATCGAATTCAGTTTAGATTATTTGAATTCATTTAACATTTTCTAATTGATTCAACACACGCTACCTGAGGTTCATCAATTACCTTCTCACAGAGCGGAGAAAAAGACAGTTTACTGAAATCACATTAATATTGAAAGGCACAAACAAGAATCTATGACGCTATATCCTTAAGAACCGTAAGTGCACACAGGACATTAATATGAGCATAAGTCATAAAACTATACTTCAGAGAAAACAACAGAAAACATCTATGCCTATTCATGCTACAAGACCTATATCGGCTGCTGAGAACCGGAAAGGGTCTTACACAGACTTTAATAGTGCCCTTCTGGCTCTCAACAGACGCTATGGTATCTCTAAGGCTTATTTACAATGTTATATATGGCCATGAAATAAACTGATAATGAAAATCCTCAAAAAATAATCGGTAGAAAAGGTTGAACATTAAACCCTCCCCCTTAGGCCTTAAAAAAGATGTTGTATTGCCCTTTGCGACCTACCCAAAAATCTTTAAATATACCGTTTTTTAGAAAAAAAATGTATTAAAGCACTAAAAACTGAAAAATATCAGCCCAAAGAGGGAATTAAAAAAAGTTTTAAAAAGTATTTTTGTTTTTTAAATTAAAAAAGATTTCCGACCGACCGACCCATTTTTGGCACCTAAAGGGCAATACAACATCATTTTTGTTTAGGCCTTATTTTGTAACCCATATTATATAGGGCCTAATTGCGTGAAAGAGCAATTTTTGCAATGTACACAAAATTATGGGGTGCTCTGTTTATGTTATTTTCGATTTGGAGAAAGATGGAAATGGATAGCCTTTTTTTTTCATTGTTTATTTTAGAATTTCTCACACGAAATAAAGAATGATGTTCTCTGTCGGTACAGCTGACACGGGCCATCTATCGTATCTGATTCTTAAGTATTCATTATGTATATTCTCTTTTTTTTTAATTACGGAAATACAAACAAACAAACACACAACCTGCCGTATCTGAATCTTAAATTACACCACGTATTGTTTATGTTTTTATTATGGAAATAAAATCAATCTTACAAACAAACAAAAACACAGCAAACATGTATTTTAAAAAGATAAAAATGGGAACTCACCATCAGAAGTCGATCCTTGATCATTAATCATTACAGGGGGGCTAGGGACGGAAGCCCGTGTACTCGCCGTGCTCTCCCCGCACAACCTATGACGGCAACGAAGGTCGACCTCGTAGGTGGTCGAGGCCAGGAGATTACGGACTTCGTGCACGTGGTCAATGACGTTGCTGTACATGGTGCCGAGATATTGCGGGGTGCATTCACCGCCTGGAGTGTTGAAAAAAAGACAAAAAAGCTAAAAGAACGCTAAAATTTTGAAAAGGTATTTGTAATCTATAATTTCTATTTTTGTCATTTCGAAAAAAAGTTATTTGGTTAAATGATTTGTATGGAGGCTTATCTGGAAAAACAGCCTTTTTAATACGATACGGTTATAAAGGATACGATTTTAAAGGTGTGTGGTGCTTTCGAGAGCTTGGGGAGAAGACTTTTGGGGTTCTTTCGTTCTTTCCTGCATGTGCCTCACTTAAATTGTGTATTCAAGAAACAAAAGTTTGGGTTTTTTTGGTGGGGGGGGGGGGGGGGGGGGGGGTTGAGCCTTTCACTCCAGAACCCGGTTACTGGGTAGACGAGTTCATAACAAAATTGTAATGGTCCGAGAGACGCCACGTGATTGAATATCTCGGTCTCGGTGATTTTCGCCATCGAACTCATGAACCTTCGGATAACTTCGAACAAAACAATTTTACTTTTCGGCTTACCTTCCGTGGTGTCGCAGGTGCTGAGAGTGCACGTAGATGAGTGTTGAATGCCGCTTA
This sequence comes from Strongylocentrotus droebachiensis, assembly GCA_035222895.1. Lineage (NCBI taxonomy): Eukaryota > Metazoa > Echinodermata > Echinoidea > Camarodonta > Strongylocentrotidae > Strongylocentrotus > Strongylocentrotus droebachiensis. The sequence continues at coordinate 41,364 of JAVYIG010010306.1, forward strand.
GATCGAGGAGGAGAGAGGTAGAGAGTTCTTGCTTAACTGACACGGCCAGCATAGAGTCAGTCAAACCTGGAAAGAAGAATGTTAAACGTAAACCCTGGTCGTAAAGACTCTCGAGAATCGAACTCACTGTCAATATCAACATCATTATGTGGAGGTGTCGTAGTCTAGTGGATACGTCACCGGACTGTAGGTTCGCGGTTCGAGTCGTCCCACTGCGGGTATTATTGCATGTGGCAAGTCACTAATCTACATTTGCCACACTCGATCCTGGTGAGTTAATTGGGTACCTGGCGTCAAATTAAAGGAGGTCCTGGCGTTAAAATGCTAGAGCGCTATAGAGCGCCATAATGGCAGCTCAGCTGTGCTTATAAAGCCGGGGTAATAATTATTGTGAAGCGCCAGGATTGCTAAGCCTTATAGACATAAGCGCTATGCAAGAACCCACTATTATTATCATTATCATTATATTGAACATAATCCTTTGATTACGTAATACATGTATGTTATTGTATATACGCTATCTTAATATTCGCACATTTAAAAAGATGATAGACAAGGCTATTGAAACTGCCTTAGGTCGATAACAAACTAAGTAACAGAAGAGAGAGAGAGAGAGAGAGAGAGAGAGAGAGAGAGAAAGAGAGCGCGCGAGCGATGAAGGGTTGGGGTGGGGAGAGGGGGGGGGGGGAGCCCCCAAAGATAGGGAAAATGAAGACAGCTGTTACTCACAGATAGCTTTCTCTGCAATGATGTCCTCCGCCAGAGCCACGTGACCAACCCTACATCGTAACACCTTTCCGTCATCCTCTATCATTGGGTTGTATTCCAACGCGCTGATGACCCTCATCATACCCGAGGTCATCACCGTGGTCGTCACCTCTGCGCTGTCGGTCACGTTCTCCTCATCGAGTGACCACGTGATGAAGGAGGCTGGAAAGCTGCTTCCAGCGATACAATATGGCCTCTGTGGCGTCGAGGAGCTCACGTGATCGTTTAGACCAAGAATGTTGATTGGTTGATCAGGTGGTTCTGAAGACAATGAAAAGTTTAACAAAACATCAGCAATTAGATCATCAATCCTTCAAAAAGAAACGATGACTTTTGCACAAGTGTTAAAACACAGTGCTTATTCCTAAGCGGAGTTAAGAACTAAATCGATAAGGTAATAAACTTGATGGCGAACCATTGTTCCTCTCTTACATTAATTTTGCAAGTGATTTGTACTTATGCTATCCTGTCATTGTCCTATAATAACGCCAATTATGTTTCCCCCTTAAAGTCCTTGTTCAATTTTAAGTGAATAACATGTAAGCCTAATATGTATACAAGCAGTTGCGTTGACAATAATTAGAATCAATTTTTAACTTTCAAAAACATATTACAAAATTATCAAAGAACCACAACAATGATAATGTATACGATCAGGAAAAGCACACAAGGGCGTGTTAAAGATTACCCCTTAAACGGATAATGCACAAAAAGCAGGGTCGTTACTACATGTACCAAAAAGTTCTTTATAAAAATAAAAAATAAATGCAAAACCAAGAAAATAATAACAAATTGAAGAAAACAATTCACATAATATTGATAATTTACTGTCTATGAGGGTTTTAAAACGTGTTTTTATGTTAAAAAACTGGGCGATTTAAAACGTGATTTAAACATGTTTTTAGAACGCAGTGTTGTAAAAGTGCTAACCCTGACAAAAAACAATCATAAGAAATTTGCGTGGATGATAAAACTTGATTAAATGAATATCTCAAGATCAGTGAGACTAAACGGGCAAGAATGGGGAAAAAGCCGAAATCCGATAGACAAAAGGCTAGAGTCTATTTTTGTTAATGTTAAATTTATCTTCGATTTGTCTTACCAATCATCTGCTTTAATTATAGATTCAAGTATTTAGGACCCACTTTGATTTTTCTTCCCCCTTTGCTGCTGTTGTTTGTTTGTTTTAGTGGCAACCAGTCAATGCTTCATATTAACACCAAAATAATTATTTTTATCATAATACTTCTTTAAAGAAAATAATGAGGAGATAAAAATATATCATGCCACATTACTGTCTATTTTAATCGCTGTCCTGACAAACCCGATGACTTATCTTACAAGTTCATTTTAAGTTTCCTTTGTAATAATTTAATTTTTACTGCAAGGAGCCAAAGTCATGTCATTACACACTTACCTTCTACATTGATAACAATGCTTGTATTACGAACTAATCTCCCTTCCATCATGGCTCGGCATGTCAGTAGTTTTCCGTGATGCAAGCGACCAGGGTTAGCGATGACGAACGACGATGTCGTGTCTCGAAGTCGAGCATCTTGCGGAATTGATGTCGACGTCTCTTGTTCTGTCTCCTCGAGAGCGTCGTCGATGTACCAAGCTATCGTCACGGAAGGTCTGGATCCGATGGCCTCGCACACGACCTCGACGTCCAAGCCGGGTTTGAGTGTCACCGTGCCCTGGTGGATGATGGCGGGGGTGTTCCATGCTTGACCTCGGAGAATCAGCTCACTGGGAGCTAAATAAGATTAAAAGGGGGAGGGGAGGTGATACACCGACTTTATGGTCCGTAATCACTTTAACCCGATCAGTGGGTCTAAAATCACTTTTAACCAAAAAAAACACCGATCTCAGTATGACTTCTTTTGTTAAACTAGTCGGGTTTAATATTTATTAAAATACGGGCCTATACCATCGACCTTTGATCTTGTATTTTCCTTATCTTGAGTTGTATCCCCCTTTTCCTGTCTTTATATTGAAATATATCTTCTTCGTTTTTCCTTTCTCTTGCTCCTTTTTGCTCTCTTACATGTTTTCATTATCTATTAAATGTTGTATTTCTCTATCAGGATTTTCGCTCTTTCTCTTACTTATTTATTTTCGTTTCCTTTTCCTTCTTAATCATCTCTCTCCTATTCCTAATTATCTCTTTCTGTTTCACTTTATCTTTCTACTGTAACTTTTCTCTTTCTCTCTTCATTTCTCTTCTCTTTATTTCCATCTTTCTCCTATTTGTCACTCTTTCTCTAACTGCATCCAACCACCCCCCCCCCCCTCTCTCTCTCTCTCTCTCTCTCTCTCTCTCTCTCTCTTTCTCTCTCTCTCTCTCTCTCCCTCTCCCTCTCTCTTCGCCTCTATCTCTTTCTTCGTCTGCTCTCTGTTCCTTTTAAAGTCCTTACTTCTCTTCTGTATCTACCTCGCTCTCTTCGTCCGCCCTACCACAATTATTTGTTTTGTATTTTTTCTTTGAGACACCCAAAGTAATTACCTCAAATTATACTAAATGTTAATGCAAAATCTCCCTTCGATCCTCCTCTCCTGCCAGATCTCTCCGTTCATCTTCCTCAATGCAACTAATTCAATTTTATCAATAAATTAACGTTTGAAAAGAAAAACTTGAATCTCACCTGCTACGACTTCCAGATCCACCCTAGAACTTTTCAGGGTAAGTCTTTTTATCTTCACCTCACACGTGTATGTCCCCTCGTCGTCGATCTGGACTTCGTTGATGGTTAAGTTGCCACTCGATGTGAAATCCACAGAGAGACTATATCTGCCCTCCCTCTTAAGCGAATCCTCGTTAGAATCCGAAATAGCTAAAATGGTTTGTCCATCTTTTAGCCAGAGAAGTCGAGTGAAATCATTTCTGGACGACGTCGGTGTGTAAGAACACGACAAGGTGGTCGATGCTCCGTACCAAGCCTGACCTTCGTTGGCCGTGTGAACTTCGATTCCATGAGAGAAACCTGTTAGAAGATTTGAAAGGGAAAGATAACATTTTACAGTTGTCTTTTTTAAGTAAGTTAAATTTAAAGACAATTTCCCTCCAGTTCGAATAGCCCTCACAATACCTAATCTATTTCCGAAAATCAAATACGGTTTTACTTTTGATACACTATACAATATTATGAAACACCCTCCCCCTTTCAAAATCTAGACCTTTGGATAAGCCAACATGCGGCATGACGTATCTGTAGAATATAGGAACACATGAAATAACACATCAAAATGAATGCTACTTATGTTTAACCATATTTCTTTTTTGAGAATCCCCTATGATTTTTTTTGTTCGGAATGATGGATCTTCGGAATGAAAATCTTTAGAAAAAACGAAACAATGAGCATCCCCGAACAAATAAATATGATCGGGCAATTCCCAAAAAATGATTTAAATATGTTGTTTCTTAATCAAGAAAATGTAATACAATTTTCAAAAAAGCTATTACGTAATATCTTTACAAGTACTTTTCATTCGAGCATGCCACAAGAAACCAGATTTTATCTTAAAGCTGATCTTGAGCTCTGGTATGGGCATCGTATGTCGAGAGAACATGGCTATAATTCATTCTGGATTGTTTATCCTGAAGCAAATTGATTGTTTGAGCCAGTAAAATAAAAACAACCTCACAAAAACTTGCTGGAAACCATCTTCAAGAAGACCACAACTCTCATTTGCACATAGTAACCTGCAGAGGCGGCGCTCCCGGGGGGGGGCAGGGGGGGGGCACAGTGCCCTCCCACTTTTTCAAGTACCCTAAAAGTGCCCCTTTTTGCATAGGAAAAGTGCCCCTTTTACCTTGACAAGTGCCCCTTTTATTTTGAAAAGTGCACCTATTCATTTTGAAAAGTGCCTCTTCCCCTTTCCACCTCTGATAAGTGCCCCTTTTATTTTGACACGTACCCCTTTTCTTTTGGAAAGTTCCCATTTTCCTTTGCAATAAGTGTCCATTTTACATTCTCATAAGTGCCTTTTTTAATCTCTAGTAAGTTCCCCTTTTTAGATACGAGAAGCGCCCCTTTTTCACTTTTGATAAGCGCCCCCTTCACCTCTGATAATTGCCCTATTAGAATCTGAGAGGTTCCCTTGTTTTGCCTTGACAAGTGCCCCTTTTCCTTTGTAAAAAGTGCCCCTTCCCCTTTTTAACTTGGATAAGCGCATATTTTCACATGTGCCCCATTTCCCTTTTAATAAGTGCCCATTTTGCTTATGATAAGTGCCCCCATTTAAAGAAGAGCCGTTTTCCCTTTTCATAAATGCCCCTTTTCCTTTTCATCTATGAAAATAGTTCCTTTTCATTCTCATAAGTGCCCCTTTTCATCCCTTGTAAATGACCCTATTCAATTCTGAGAGATACTCGTTTTACTTTGACAAGTACCCCTTCCCCTCCTGATAAGTGCTCCCTTCATCTCTTATAAATGCCCCTTTTATTTTGACACGTCCCCCTTTTCCTTCCCAATAAATGCTATTTTTTTTCCTTATAAGTGTCCCTTCTCCTTCTCATAGTTACCCCTTTTCGTCTTTGATAAGTGCCCCGTTTATTTTAATATGTGCCTCTTTTTCCTTTTAATAAGAGCCACTTCCCCTTCTCATTACCCTTTTAACAATCCCTTTTTCATAAATGCCCCTTTTCACTTCTTATAAATGCCCCCTATCAAAATCTAATGGGCGCCTCTTTTCCATCGACAAATGCCCAATTCCTTTTCATCCCTGGTGCATGCCTCTTTTTTTAGGTGTAAGAAGTGCCCCATTTTCACCTCTGATAATTAGCCTTTGTACTCTGACACGTGCTCCTTTTCTTTTCTAATAACTGTCTTAACCCTTTCGATAAGTGTCCCCTTTTCCTCTCATCATCAAACGAGCCCCTAATTTCAAGCGACTAAAAGCAATTTCCCCCAAGGCTCGCTCGCTACGCTCGCTCGTAGTTATAGATCTTATAATTATGTAACTTATCAAAGATCTTTTCATTCTTCCGTTATGAGAATGTGCTTATATAACACCATCAGGATTGGGTCATTCCTCTTTATAAGATGTATTTTTTTTGCACTGCGACCTCATAAATCTTTAAAAAGAATTCTCGCTCGCTTTGCTCGCTCGCAAATGAATTTTTAGACCATCACACTCAACTGCAAAGATGATACGCAAAATCTTATATGATGTATAAATAAAAACAAATATTGAAATCATCCCCGATAATGTAATCACAATATAGGTGTATATACCAATGTCTAACAAATTGTATATTTTCCCTTTGAGATTTCCCTTTGAAGGTGCCCTTTTTTCCAGAAAGTGCCCTTTTTTGTTGGTGCCCCCCACTTTGGAAGTCGCTCCACCGCCTCTGGTAACCTGTGTTTAATTAGCACATGGTGTTGGGCCGGCCTACTTACCTTAATTTCCTTATCTTCCTATGCTCATTACTCAGCCCCTAAACATGTTTTTATCAAAATCGTTAGGCACATGTCATTTATTTATAATCTTGAACATTCAGTGTAAGTTTTGATGGATTCTGTGAGAATTTATTTTCTATCATTACCAGAACTCAAGCTTATCTTTAACATGAAGTTGAAGCTTCTATCAATTTAAAAATTTAGTAAGCGAATTTGTGTAGACTCCTATAATGACTTCTCCACAGAAAATGATTTTCTTGGCGCAGCATGCATGCAGACAGCAATACATTGATCAAATTATTGAGCCATTCGGCTCTACGAAGTCTAAATGATTGGATAAAATCTCACCTTAGAAAGAATAATAATGAAGATAAAACATGGGTGGAGAGTGGCAAATGTAGATTAATGCCTCGCCAAAGGTGTTTATTGCTGCGACTGAACTCGCACTGTGAACCATGTGATCCACAGTCCGATGACGTATCCACTAGACCAAAGATTCGGGTCAAATAAGTTTAAAAGGTGAGGGTTGGTAGCAGCGTAAACTCCATGTTTTGATTACGCCCAACATTCATATATAACTATTTGTTTCCTTCTTTATTATGATTATCATTTTTTTTTAATTCCCTTCGTTTCCTGTGAATGCTGAGAGAGCGTTCTTATTTTCCCCTTAGTGCACCCCGAAGAACATAGGCGGTAGTTTGTAAGTCCAAAAGGGCGGTGTTATGATGAACAGATATTCTCTTTTGAAAGAAGATCGATGGATAAATCTCAGCTTACAATCATATACAATGAATGAACTTGCGATAGGACTTCTGTAAGGAGTGATAGAATTATGACATGCCGCATGGCATGACGCAGAAAGACGCGTTCGATAGAGATAGACAGTTATTATTAACAGCACATCATAAATGTCATAATTATGCCAGAATGTTTTGCGAGGGGTATGTCCCTCCTATCCTACAAAAAATTATGATTTGAAATTCCCCAACTAAATTCATGAACTAGTCGTATATGCCTCCAAATGTCATACCGTCTATGATAATTTATTGACTCTATTACCTAACGTTGCGAAATTTGTCATCCCGGAACAACATTATTTGGAATGGAAAGTGGATAGGTTAACATTGTTTCAAAGAGCAAAGATCGGGCTAATCTATTAAACCACATTTAGACAAAATATGAGATTAATTAAAGTATATACCCTACCATCATGACCATTGGAGTAATACATGCATGAATTAATTATATTTTGTCCCCAAAAGGGGCAAAATAATTATTTTAGTTACAAGTTGTAAAGAAATTCCTTATTTCATGATATAAATAACATTTCATTTATAAAACTCTTTATCATAATAAATACAAAGCGCATGTATGTGTACATCCAGAGAGTGTTTAATATAATGTAAAACGACTATGGTGCAAGACCCGGAAGCTGGGACATCCCCCCCCCCCCCCCTTGAAGTTAGACCTGGAAGCTTGGCAGCTGGAGACGGCTTTCTTCCAGAAGCTTTGGTATTCAAGGTATACTTAGTGTACAATACGTCGTTATATGACTTTATAATAATAATAATAATTGTGGCTTCTTATATAGCACATGTCCGTTAAATATTCATCAACGTGGTCAGGTTGAAAAACAACAAATCATCACCTTGTGTAAAATATGGGAGAAGAAAGTCGTCATATAAAATACCTCCCACAAGTATTTGTGTTATGCTAAGTTCACACCGACGCCGAATTGATGACGAATTAAATCGGCGAGCAAAGCGGCGGCAAAGCGTAACAAAGCTTAATTAAAGCGTAAAGACCGTAATAGAGCGTGAGAAAGCTTTGAGCAATTCGGGACATTCGGCAAGAGCGCCAACAATTTTTAAACTGTTTAAAAATTTGAGGCGATCTGTCACGAATTGCGTAAAGCGGAGAGAGCGTATTAAAGCTTATCAAAGCGTCACAAAGCTTATCAAAGTTTTGCTCAAAGCGTAGGAAAGCTTAACAGAGTTTAAATTTTTGGCGCTCTTGCCGAATGTCCCGAATTGCTCAAAGCTTTCTCACGCTCTATTACGGTCTTTACGCTTTAATTAAGCTTTGTTACGCTTTGCCGCCGCTTCGCTCGCCGATTTAATTCGCCATCGATTCGGCGTCGGTATGAACTTAGCATAACATATCTGAGGAGATCGTGAGATAATGACGCCGAATTGATCGCCGATTTAAAGCGCGACATTCGGCGTCGGTGTGAACTAGGCATAACGCGTTATATATTATTCAAGACGCTTTTATGAAAGCGTCTTTAAACGACAAAAGGAGTTTACATTGATATGATATTTTTCTCGGAAAGGAATTCCAAATAGAAGTGAAAATGTTATCTCACTGGTCAAAAAAATAGTCTTGTAAACCTTTCACCAACTGACTCAATATTTATCTCTAATTTCATTTTGTTTCATATTTAAATCTCATGTTATCTCTGTCTTCTTTCTTACTTCAAACATGCGGATTGACAATATTCTGATTTAATATTTTGTCGACAAACCTTACCTTTGCATCATTTTGCTGTTATTTTCCCTTTCGAAATGTTTATATGAAATATGAAACAACAAACCTATACTTGTACTGAACATACATATCATTATTGGGGAGATTCAGTTAAGTGTCCATTTTTTGTTTTATAGCGCAAAAGTTTTCACATCAACAAATTAATATCATGAATGTAAAAATGATTCTCTAATTACAGAAACAGAAACTTTAATTTCTTACCGATCAAGAGAAACACCGCCAAATATGGAGTGAAAGTGAAGAAAAGGTGATTTTTCCGCTGCAAAAACATGTTTCGTGTCCCGAAATACAGACGACAGTTTGAATAATCATTAAGTTTCTCAAATCATTTGAAGGCCTAAAGCAGGAATCTTCTCAAAATTCCCACATGACGACGAAAAGTACCGTCCTGAAATGCTCTTCTTTTTAAATCTGCCGAGTGGTGATTACTATGAAGAAGCGAATAAAACATACAATGAATTGCAATCGGTCCGCTTATTTTATTCAAGCTGTCTAGTCCACGAACGTGAGAACATAAAACCAATCAGGAAATGACCATATCTGAATTCATTCGGACTTCAGAAAAGTAAAGAAAAACGTGTATGATGGCGCCTTCCGTCATCCACTCCCTACACTCTTCGGCGGGGAATGACTTGTGTCTTTCGTAGCACGAACCTTCTGGTAGATTTTACAATGAGGAAGAAGAGAACACATTTATGAGGTGAGATTTACCCGCTTATCCATCGAGTTTTCTTCGTAAGTATGAGTGTGAGAAACTGAAAACTATCATATCAACCGTTACCTAAGCGAGAGTAGATAAATTTATTTTGTTCTGATCACTTGAAGTCGAGCATGATGATTCTGTACTTTCTAATACCATTAGTTCCCACGAATTATAAGGGTGATTTTTCTTTCTCTCTCCCTCCGTTCCCTCTATCTCTCTATTTAGTTGATGATCATCGAAAGTGAAGTTAAAGGGTTGGTGTGATCGTGATTGCAACCAAAGAAAAAAATAAAGTGTACGCAAAGGTCACGTGCTTTAGGCGTCGCAAGGTCCAAGACGTCAAGGGGGCACTTCTATTTTATTCATCCATTTCGGTTTATCGGTCATTTTGATAGCAGAACCCAATTGTAAAAGCAGTTCAAATATATTTATGCATACAAAGTTTACATAGTTGTATTATATTGTATTGTATTTATTAAACTTCATTGATGTACATCAATATTCTGTTTGGAAACATAATCATATAAATCAATTTACAATGTAATGTAACAAATCAACATGATGTTTGTAAACATAATTATATACCGTATAAATCAATTTACAATGCAGTCTTTATAGCAAAACAGAAGAAAAATTATATCCAGCAGAAACACTTTTTTCTTTTTCTTTTTGTAATATTATTCAAAATTATATTTAAAAAAATACATGCCCAATGATTGACAGGGATTATAATTGAGATTAGAAATGGATAAGAATCGATCAACATGTTACATTTGCATCGACAGGAAGGGGGCAATCTTACTCCGTGAATCAGTGATAGTGCGCATCATCAAAACCCTTCATCCCTCTCTCTTTCCCTTTCTGTCTTTTTTTCCTTTATAGTATTTATTTTATGGGGGATACACTTACGCCCCCGGGGTCCTTGGTAGCTACGCTCTGTATTGGCATTTTTAAAAGTGGAAATTGTTTACAGTTCTAAGACATTCATTTTCGCTCTTAGATCTCGAGTTTACCTTTCTCTTCGTTTTTTACTTTTATATGACTGGTGCCACCTTAAATCGTTGTTTGTGCTGCGAGAAAATTATCACTAATTTTGCTTTCATTCTTGACGAGCGGCTTGTTGAATGCCTCTCCAAATTAAAGAAAAGTTAAACTCAGTTGCTTATCATAACGTACAGTTAATAGCTAAATTATTTATACCCCTTGTAAATTTCACTTTCTTTGTCTTTTTCGTAACTACGAAAGGTGGGCTGGTTAGTTGGTGCCTTTGTTGAATACTTTTAGATGTAAGCATTAATGTCAAATTCTTAAGAACGTATATCGGGGCAAATCAATTTCTCACATACTTAAAAAGCTACAAAACTTGTTAATTATAGGGTAATAATAATTATAGTTGTTAATTATTGTATCCCTACTCTTCTAGCCAATGCTAATGAAGTAGGATATCTTAAAACGTGCCATAGGGTTAAATAGGGTTCATAAATAGCGATGTCATCCTAAATATTTACGTCAAATGATACTCCTTTAACATCCGATTATTTCAAAAAGGTCTGTAAGATAACAACGAAAGTATAGGGCGAACGAAACTGAAAGGCTAATTTAACTACGATACTTTGCATGAATTATTATTGAAGTGGGTCATTATTGTAACCATCTAAACACTTCCCATCCCTTTCTCTCTCTCTCTCTCTTTCTCTCTCTCTCTCTTTCTCTCTCTCTCTCTCCTTTTCTACCTCTATCTTTCTCTCTCTTGATCTCTCTCCATCTTTTTCTCTCTCTATCTTTCTCTCTCTCTTTCTCTTTCTCTCTCTCTCTTTCTCTCTCTCTATATATTTCTCTCTCTCTATCTCTCTCTTTAGTCTATATGTCTCTCTCTCTCTCTCTCGCTTGCGCGCTCTCCCTCTCTCTCTCTCTCTCTCTCTCTCCCTCTCTCTCTCTATATATAATTATACTCTATCTTTATCTGTATCTCTCCATCGATAGTAGAGCTCCCTCTATTTTTCTCTTTCTCTCCTCAAATTTTAAATGAATCCCAGCAACAAGTAACAAGCATGATGTAATTTGAAAATCATGATGCGCCCCGCCTCATGCTTAATTCTTCTGTTTATATATGCTTGTTACTTTTTTTCTCCCTCAAAGGTGTATTCATAATATATTACGCCTAGTAAGTGCCCCTTTTCAGGTAAGGGCCCGGCTTTACCTCTGATAATTGCCCTATTCAAATCTGAGAGGTGCCCCTTTTCTTTCCTAATAAGTGCCCCTTTAAATAATGGTAAGTGCCCCCATTTAAAAAAGAGCCCCTTCCCATTCTCATTAGAGCCCCTTTTCATCTCTGGTAAATGACTCTTTTCAGATACGAGAAGTTACTCCTTTTCACCTCAGATATAGTGCCCTCTTCAACTTCGTTACCCTTATTCAAATCTGAGAGATACTCGTTTTACTTTGACAAGTGCCCCTTCCCCTTTTGATAAGTGCTCTTTTCATCTCTGAGTGAGTGTCCCTTTTCACTTCTTATAACTGCCCCTTTTATATATTTTGACACGTCCTCTTCTTCTTTAAATGCCCTTTTCCTTCTTATAAGTGCCCCTTTCCCTTCTCACAATGACCCCTTTTCGTATCTGATAAGTGCCCCGTTTATTTTGAAATGTCCCTCTTTTTCTTATAATAAGAGCCACTTCCCCCTTCTCATAACAGCCCCCGTTCACCTACTAAAATCTGATCGGTGCCGCTTTTCTTTCAACTAATGTGCATTGTCCTTTATTATAAATGCCCTTTTTTATTCTCATAAGTGCCCCTTTCATGGTCAGGCCCCTTTTCGCCTCTGATTCCAATAAGGGACCTATCCCTTTTCATGAATGCCCCTTTTCACCTCAATTATAAATGCCCCTATAAACATTTGATGGGTGCCTTTTTTCATCCCCGGTGAGTGCCTCTTTTGTAGGTGTAAGAAGTGCCCTATTTTCACCTCACCTTTTATCCCTTTCGATAAGTATCCCTTTTCCTCTTATCATTAAACCTGTAATTTCAAGCGACTAAGAGCAATTAATCCCCCCCCCCCCTAATCTAGCTCTTATTTATAGATGATATAAGTATGTTACTTCACTGGACTATTCAGTCTTCCGTTAAGAGAGTGTGATTAAACTCCATCAGGGTTATATGTTTTTTCTTCTCTAAAAGTTGTAATTTTTCGCACTGCGACCTCACAAATCTTAAATTTTGTCCTAGCTCGCTGTAATTGTATAATTTCATTTAGAGATTTCCCTTTGAAGGTCCTCTTTTTTTTCTCCAGATAGTGCCCTTGTGTTGGTGCCCCTCGATCGCCCCCAGGCTATAGGCACAGAACTGAACATATCTTCCGTTCAGTGGTTATAGTTTTTCTTGTTGTTGTTGTTGTTGTTTGTATTTTTTGGCCTTCAGTCAAAATTGACCATACGCCTGGTCTGGTTCTTTAGTTTAAATATAAGTCGAGGTAGTCATCGTGGAAACTGAGTGACTTTGCTTCGCTGGTTATAAGAGCAAATTCAATGTTTACGTAGATTACTACATGGGAATACGTAGCCTTTATTCAGGCCAAATAATTTCCGCTATAAGTATAAGCACTTTGGCATTAAATAATTGCGTTTGATGTCGAAATCGCGTGAATATTGAAAATGTTATCACATAATTGTGATCAAGAGTGCTACTGATAGATTATTTTATGACGAAATATCATATGAAAATAAATATAAGCCCCAGATTTTTTACCCCAACACAAACATATCAGCTCGTTACATACATTTGAGGCTTGAACAAGACCATACGTTGACGCCTACATTTTCCACTACGAGAAGTCTAAGAATATATCCATATTTTATTCTAAAATCATAAGTTTTGTGACCAAGATCCTTCTCTAGAATCAAGATGACGGTTTACAGTGTGTATATCATCAACAGAGCAGGAGGTTTAATTTATCAGCTAGATCATGCCAACCCTAAAACAGAAGTGGAAAAGACGTTCAGTTATCCGCTCGAGTTAACGCTGAAGATAATGGACGAAAGAGTGGTGGTTGCATTCGGTCAGAGAGACGGAATACACGGTCAGTATCCTGTGCTGTGCAGTGCGCACTTACCATTCGACTCGAAATATTTTTACTTTCATGTAGATCTTGTGCTTAATCGTATTTATATGCATCTGCTATAATTAACATGAATAAGAACAATGTCATTTTCACATGGCGGCATGTTGTTATTTAGAGAAATTAGACAGCGTAAATACGAACTTCAAACTTTATTAGTCTAATATTATTATTTTAAACATGTCAAAAAGGTTCTCATGTCTGCACACTCACTCATTATTGTTGCATGCAGGCGCGTACGCAGGGGGGTGGTTTTGGGGTTAAACCCCCCCCCCCCCCCCCCCTCGAGTTTTTTTTATGTGTATGTTTTATGTATGTTTTTTTGGAAAACCCCCCTTTTGATTTTAAAACCCCCCCTTGAAAAAAATCCTGCGTACGCCACTGGTTGCATGCACACACTACACAGTGTCTTGAAGTGCAATATAGCATGTTAAGTTAGCAGTTGATGAGGCTTGAATATGTGATTGATGAATAATATAAAACTACTGAAATAACAAAAATCAAATGAGACTTTCGCAATATTTGTCATTTTCTGTTTCGGTTTCGGTTTTGGTTGCATCGGTATACTCAGGGTTAACTGTACTTCACCAACGTTTCTTCTTCTTCCAGTGTAAGTGCTGCTTCAATGTGATGAAGATAAATGGACCAATTGTGTGTGTATACATGTACAGTATATGGAGACTTTCACATACGGTATCCTGTTTTCCATATTGCCTGAATGCATACCGCTAAAGAAGATAGATCCAGTTCCTAGTAATTTTTAAAATCTTTACATAAAAAATAAAAAATAAAAAAATCTTTATTATGACAGTACTTGATTCCTTTTTTACTCATTTTTTTATTCTTAATTTGCATGGATTGCATTTTCACTATGAATGATGCTGATGCAGATCTTCAAAATAATATGATGCAAACAGGTTCAGACAAAATTTGGTAACGTTGACTTTGTTGTTTTTCTACCCAGTTGGACACACGGTGCTTGGCGTGAATGGTGATAATGTCAAAGGTCGTCAGCTGGAGGATGGTCGTGAGGTGCTTGAAGTGATAGCCAATCAGGAGAATTACCCGATAGCGATTAGGTTTGGACGGCCGAAGCTCTCCACCAATGAGAGGATCATGTTGGCTAGCATGTTTCACTCGTAAGTATCCATAGAAAAATGGAATGCTATATATCCTGGGGCGTGTTTCAAAAAGACTAAGATCAAATTTAAGTTGGACTTAACTATGGCAGGCCGTTCGTGCCAAGCCGTTCATGCCACTGTTTGCTCTTACCATTTACTGGCATTGGTCTCTCAAGGGACGTACAAATCATGGTCGCAAATATACAGAATTTACATTTTTGGAAAATTCATTATTGAAGAAAAAAATTTCATCTAAAGATCATGATAGTAAGAGCAACTCGTGGCATGAATGGCCTGCTATAGTTATGTCCAACTTAAAGTGAAACACTCTTCTGGTACTTTTGTCCCATATCTTGGAGGACGTTGGGGCAACAATTTAATGGACCTTGAGACACAGGTTTTCCATAACTTTCTGTCTTAAGCTGCTCAAATGACAATCATGTCCACTGTGAGATGCTATCAGTCCATGTCCTAGTAGGTCTGCCTCTCTTTCCTCTTCCATTAGTTCCTCTTTGCAACATGGATACTAATAAAATAAAAAATGGGTGCAGTGAGTGATTAACTTGAAGAGATCTTAGGATGGATAAAACAGGATCCCTTTGTAAATAACTTTTTTTTAAAACCTGTACCGGTAAAAAAACTTTAAAACTTGTTGAAAGTAAATACATGAAGAACTTTCATGATTTTTTTTAAAAACTGTGCTTGACAATGTAACCGTTATCCCATTTTATTCCAAATGTATCTTTAACGTAGGTGATTAAGTCATAATAGCTTGTTTGATATTATTTGATCTTCAGATTATTTTCTTTATTTTCCAGTCTGATTTGTCCCTGAATTGGTGTGCAGCACGTTCTATATTAGTGACTCATCCAAAGATATTTTTGTTTCATCTTTATTTGGGGAAAATGTTGTTATCTTTGTTTTCATTATGTTGTTCACACTTTACAGCCTATCAATTTTGTTTCCAGAGTTCACTAGCATTAATCAGAATGTAAATTGACAGTTACTTATTCCCCCCCCCCCCCCCCCATACTGCTGATAAGCACTGTGAATGAGAGAAACTGTATGCTTCTCCCAAAAGCCTTCTATTGGTTAGTGTGTGTATAGTTTAACAGTACATACCACTGCTTTAATTTATCAATAGTGTATCAATGACACATGAATGTCAAAAGAGTTCAAGCAAAGCATGCTGTTAAAAAAAGAAAACTTCACTTTTACGTCATGTACCACATGAAAGTGTACTACACTGTATATAGCATTACAAAGTCTTGTATGTTTATTGCACATACATGATGTAAATGAAACTGAAAGTGATTTGTGATTGATATTATAGAAAATGAAAGCAGTGTCATTATCATTTTCAAGAATAAATCACCATTATGGGTTCATGTTTATCCCACATAATTGCAAAAGACCTCAGTCTTAACGATACAAAACAAGCAATAATTGATAAGTGTAACCTATGTGTTCATCCTGAGTGAACTTGCCTAACGTCATCAATCATTTTATCTTTCTCCTCTCTCTCTCTCTCTCTCTCTGTCTCCCACTCACTCACACAATCTTGCTCTCTTGCTTTCTTTATGTCCGTCTGACGTCCCTGTGTCTCCTACTGTGTGTACTGCTCTGTCACCCCTTCTCTTTCTCTTCCTCTTTCTCTCCTGTATCTTCTATCTGGTTCCTCCCCCCCCCCCCCCCCCCTCTCAAACCCAATATCCTCTTTCTTTCTCTCTCTTTCTCTCTCCTCCTTCCCTCACCCTGCCCCCACTTTTATTTGCCCTATCATTCTAAATTCCTCTCTCTGCCTTCTCAATCCTCTTTCCCCTCCCTCTCTTCCGACGCTTCCCCACCTTCTCCCTACCCCTCTCTCTTGCTCTCCCTCCCTCCCCCCTCCCTGTCTCTCCGCCTTTCTCTCTCTCTCTCTCTCTCTGTCTCTCTGCCTCCCCATCCCTCTGCCTTTCTCTCTCTCCCTCTTTCTCTCTCTCTCCCCCTCTCTCTCTCTCTCTCTCAGGTTATATGCCATTGGAAGCCAGCTATCACCAGAGCAAAGGTCATCAGGTATTCAGCTTCTGGAGACAGACGCATTCAAGCTCTATTGCCATCAGACACTCTCAGGTAATACCTTTAACCTATCAATGTATATCTACATGTAGTACTGGTTAAAAGCAAAAAAACACATGACAGAAAAATATCCTAGTATGTGATGCCGGACAGATAATGCAAGTACATGTGACTTAAACAAATTAATTAAAGGCACAGACAGCTGAGATCTCTTGGGGTAAAGCAATTCTGGCTGGATTTTTGTAGGTTTATTTGTAAATTTTTGTTTTTGTTTAATTGGTTGTCATTGTATTTTGTAAATAGCGCTTAGAGACTTGGGTGGAAAGCGCTTTATGAGCACCATTTTTGTCTCGCCTGCGTAGCAAAAAGCGAGACATAGGCGCCGCTTTTCCGGTGACGGCGGCGGCGACGGCGACGGCGACGGCGGCGGCGGCGACGGCGACGGCGTCAACATCAAAAACTTAACCTAAGGTTAAGTTTTTGAATTTTTGATATAATTTTTAAAGTATAGGTTCTTAGTCAATGAAACTTGGATTATAGGGTAATCAAGTATCCCCAATCATGTGAGTAGAATTTCAGATCACAAAGTCAAGGTCAAAGGTCATTTCAGGTCAACAGACTTGGACTATGTTGTAGCATCATCATCGAAAACTTAACCTAAGGTTAAGTTTTTGAATTTTTGATATAATTTTTAAAGTATAAGTTCTGAGTCAATGAAACTTGGACTATAGGGTAATCAAGTATCCCCAATCATGTGAGTAGAATTTCAGATCACAAAGTCAAGGTCAAAGGTCATTTCAGGTCAACAGACTTGGACTATGTTGTGGCATCATCATCAAGATTTTCAAAATGCTTCCTTATTTTTCAACCGATTTTGATTCTGATTGTTTCATATAATAGGGCTAGGAGGGGGATTTAAAACTTGTACACAGAATCGTGAAATTCATTATCTATGCTAATTTATGCAAATTTATTTGAAATCACAAAAAATGCTTCTTCTCCTTCATTTCTCGACCGATTTTGATTTGGTTTGCTTTATCTGGTAGAGCTAACTTTGGTACACTAAACTTCTACACCGAATTTTGAAATTGTTCTCCATTAATTAATAATGGTAATTTATGCAAATTTTTTCCAAAAATAACAAAAATTGCTACTTCTCCCTCATTTCTTGACCGATTTTGATTTGGTTTGCCTTATCTGGTAGAGCTAAATTTGGAACACTAAACTTCTACACAGAATTTTGAGATTTTACTCCCATTGATTAATTATGATAATAATGCAAATTTATTCCAAAAATAATTTAAAAATCACAAAAAATGCTTCTTCTCCTTCATATTTCGACCGATTTTGATTTGGTTTGCTTTATATCGTAGAGCTAACTTTGGTACACTAAAGGTCTACACAGAATTTTGAAATTGTTCTCCATTAATTAATTATGGTAATTTATGCAAATTTATTCCAAATATAACAAAAATTGCTTCTTCTCCCTCATTTCTTGACCGATTTTGATTTGGTTTGCCTTATCTGGTAGAGCTAAATTTGGAACACTAAACTTCTACACAGAATTTTGAGATTTTGCTCCATTGATTATTTATGGTACTTTATGCAAATGAAATGAAATTATGTCCCTTCCAGGGCATCACATTTTTATTTTTTGACCAGTTCAAAAGTGTACCACGATATTTGTTGTTGCGAGATGCGGATGAGCACTACAATGTACGTCATTGACGTTCTGGTTTATCATATTGAATTGCGTTATGCAGGCGAGACCGCCGAGAGCGTTTCCCTTGTTATTATTATTCATTAGGTATTCTAACTGTACAGGCAGGACTTGACATGCATTTACAGTGATTCTAAACATAAACCCTTTATATGTTTACATGACATTATTTCATAATGCAAATGTCAATGAATTCTATTCTTTATTCTTTATTGACAGGTGTGAAGCTGATCGTGCTCGCTGACCCCAGGCAAGGCACTATGGAAGGACTGTTGAAGAAGATCTATGAACTCTACGCAGATTACGCTCTCAAGAACCCATTCTACTCAATAGACATGCCTGTCAGGTGAGCTCTTGATTCAAGATTCCATTGTTTGCAGTAAACTTAAAACTCCTTCCATGATTTGGGCAGAAAATCCCACCCTTGAATATAAATATTTTGCGCTTTAAAGGACAATCCAACCATTGTAATAAGTCCATTTTATTGAAAGCAGAAAAATCAAAGAAACAGATTGGCAAAAGTTTTGAATAAATGAGACAAAAGCTATGAATGTTTGAAATATGATATCACTATAGATATGCAAATCTCTAAATGGCAATTTAGTCAGTGGATTTTGACGTTGTGACTCTCCTGTTTGTTGTGTACAAATATATCACTAATTTCTATTTTCCTCCCAAGTGCCTTCACCCTTGGGGAAAAAATATCTTATGGAGAGTCCTTTAAAATAGAAAAGACAATCCTGAGTCACACATATTAGAGAGAAAAGGGTACATGTATTTCCACCATTTAGTGTGTTTGAACAAATGGGAAAGTTGTCTGGTACTAGATCACAGTAAGATACAGATTCAGCAAATTTGAAGTTCCCATAGTAGATGACAACATTACAAAATTCATAACTCTCTTATTTATTTGGTCAGATTTTGTTCGAACTTTCGCCAGTCTGGTTCTCAGTTTTTCTGCTTTCTTTTAGAGTTGTTTGTTATCAAGGTTGGGCTTGGTACTAAAAATAAAACACTCAAGGTTCGTTTACAAGATATGCTGTTGCAAATTGTCACAGTTTAATGCTGCAGTTTTGTGTGCGATAAATAACGGTTGTCCTATGCATACACACTCATCTGTGTTTTATGTGATACTTATTCAAAAACTGAACGAAATTCTAAACCCACTACCAGTTGTAGCCAAGTTGAAAAGTGTGCAACTACAATATAGTACAGTGGAACCTCATTATAAAGAGCTCTGTTATAACAAGGTGATTTTGCTGGTCCCAGCTCTTTATATTCTTTGGTTTTTTACCCTGATATAACAAGATTCCTGATATAGCAAAGTAATTGCCATGGTCACAAGTTTCCACTGTAGAAGTCCTAAGTTAATACTCCTTTTTAGTGCTACATGGATAGCTCATTTTTCTTCATCCTTTCTTTCTCTTCTTCCCATTCATGTTCTATTTCAGATGCGAGCTTTTTGATTTGAACCTCCAAGCCACCTTAGAGGCGACTGAGAGAACAACTTTCTACGCTCCAGGCTCATGATGACTGAGCCGAAGAGAGAGAGAGAAATTATGTAAACATTCAATGAACCAGAAAAGCCATGCTCTGGACTTACGAGACATGTCAGTTCTCACAGGGAACTTAACACCATTCAGGTGTTGTCAATCACAGAGAGTGGACTTCACTTTTATGACCAATGGACTGCACATCATGTGTGCACCCTCCGCCCACTTCAACAAGACAGAAAGCTCTCAGAGGCTTTCGGAGCAAGCTTTCAGTGGGACACTAAATTCTGCTACTGCTGCATGCTTGCTTCGTAGAAACAGCAACTGGTAATTCCCTGGTACTTTCACCAAGTCTGGTGAATACAAACTACATGTATGATGCAGTGTACGTAGAAACAGATGTGACTATATCTTTATTCCATTATCAGTAAGGAATTGTTGGTTCTCCTATTACCGTAACAGGAGAACTCAGTAGTGAGCAGGTTAACAGTTGTTGGACCAAGAGATATTTTGTGAAATGGAGGAATTATAAATTTATAGTGAGAAACGAAGCAAATCCACTAATGAATTTGCTTGTGGGATATGTTTTTACAAATGCCCCGGACATGAAGATGATGCGCGTGTAGACACTGGGTGCTGAACCGAAGCAAAATACTGACATATCATCTAGGCAAGCATACGTTTGTCCGCTTGAAATCTGTTGCATGCTGTGAGAACCCTAATGTTGTATCATATTGTTGAATTAGCTAGTTTGTCCTTACTTAATTATAATCATGTTCATATATGTTGAGGTTTATTCCTAAAGGAGATGTTGTATGCTAAATTTGATAATGAAACAAAACTAAAGTACATGTACATGTATTACTCTTAAAAATTCATTCACAATGACTTTTCATTATTTCACATTGATGATTGAAACAGAAGGGAATTACATCGCAAAATATGGTGCCATGTACATGTACATGTAAATGCTTGGATCATCATTATCATTATTGTCAGTTTTTCCTTTTCCAAGAAGTATGAAAAAGAAATTAAGCTTTAAAGTGTACCAATCACTAAACTACTACCGATAGTCTGTTGACTCTGTTCTGTATATTAAATGTTCCATGTGGCTGTACTCTATTTGAAATATGAGCTACAAAGACTACTTCTATAAAGAGATACTGCCAGTTTAAATCCACTCTCAATGAACATACAAATGACTTGAGAGTTGAGAGTAGACTACTTGGTGCACCTGTAAGTGCTCACATGGAATAGGAGCTGCATTGAAGTATTGAACCCAAGGCCGACTTTAGATCCATGTGCTGGTTGTATGTAATTCTTCATTTTCTTCATACTCTATATGTCCATAGTAAAGGGCTCTTCTTTTTTGGGGGGGAGGGGGGGGGGGGGGGGCCGGGGGGAGGGTTGATTTTCTATATTTTCGATGTACACAAATTATTTGTTAAGTTGGTTTGTTTGTTTTACCAGACTGCTAAGAAAGCTTATGCTTGTTAGTAAGCAACTAGGGGACCGACTGCCTTAAGTCCTCTCCAAGGGTCTTGGTAATGAGGATTAATGCCTTACCAATGGGCACTAGCACATTGACTTGGTTTCGAACTTGGGACCTCCCGGTTATGAGACCCCTGCTCTACCACTGAGCCACCACGCCTCCATGATTGGTACACTTTAACTGACAGTTTTGTAATACTCCCCATTTCCCTTAGAGCATATTAACATGTTTGATATGGTATGTAATATTTTAGCAAGATTACCATAACCTTACACCTGCTTCATTAGAGTACTGTATATCTCATGGTCTTGAACTTACACATGTATGTGGTATGCATATAATGTAAAAGGAAGTTGAATAAGTCCTTAAACATGTTCTGTAACATATATGAAAAAGTGCAATATGTTTGGTTATAGAGAGGCCATGCATGTGGGATAATGGAACTGATAAAGGCTCGAACCTTCAACCAGATTTCAAAGGAGATAAATGTATGTGTACAAGTCTTCATAACAGTCAAAATCTGTGTCGTTTCGAGCAATGTTTCAGTATGAGTTATACTGTATTAGACTCAAAAGTTACTCTTTTATTAGTGAGCTTTCTAAAAGTTTTAATAGCTTTCTGAAGTGTTGCAAGCTGAGGTTTGAATGGCATGAATTAAGTAATGAATAATAAACATTTTATATTAAATTCTTCTTTTATGATTTAATATTAATTGACTTCCAAGGTTTGATTGATTGATTGATTGATTGATGGTATATTTAAAGCCCTACCACACTATGTATAGCTACTTGCGCCCTCTATATAGCAAACAATGCCTAATCAGTGACCATTGGTCCCCCATGATCCCCTTTTTCTTAAGTTAATTGAGAGCTGATTTGATGAGATACCATAACCACTTGCCAGTGACCATGTAGGGAGGTATAATCCCTCCTGGCCAAACTAGTGCAGTGGGGCTTAAACCGATCGAGATTCACAGCATTAATGCTGAATTGAATATGGTTTATAATATAAATATATGGCTAAAAAATCAAATATATTTTCAAAAACACATCAAAATTTTAAAAAAATGAATAAAATGAAATCAGTGATCACGCTAGAAACATCGCTCAAATATTAGGAAGAGAAAACAGTAGGTTGCATGAAGTATGAATTAATTTTAGCCCTGGGTACAAACGAGATGAACTACTAAAATTGTGTCATAACATGGAAGAGGACATACATGTACAGGTCTGCAATCTAAAACACTGATGGGAAATATAAAACTATAGAAAAGGTTTGTGGAAACCATCTAATGAAATCGATCAGCAAAATCATGAAGTAAAGAAATGTTTTGATTATACTGAATGAACATGACACCTTTAATGTTAAATGAGAACATTCCATAATTTACACAATTTGCTTCTTTTTTTCCCCGACATGTTCTTGTGTATACTTCCCTTTTATGAATGCATTTTGTGTAAATTAATTATATTATATTATTATGTTATATTATATTGTAAAAATGTATTAGTATTGTTAAAAAATAAATAAGGAAAGCAAAAGAATATGTTGATATGAACTATTCTTTTTGTGTTGCAAACATTGATGAATGTCTATGTCACTTTTTTCTTCTCTTTGTTAGGTAGAGTCACATGAATTTATCTCCTTCTTCCTATAATATTCATTTACGTTTATTTTCTGTGCATGAATTTGCTGGTTAACTCGCCTCGACCCACTCCTGCCCCCCCCCCCCCCCCAGCAAAAAAATGAGGAGAGAGAAATGGGAAAGAGAGTGAGAGATAACGAGGAAGAGGGAGGGAGAGAGAGAGAGAGCACGAGAAAGGGCAACGTTATTTTCCTTATACAAATGTAAATGAATATGATGTAACCCTTATATCTGGGGGGGGGTGGGCTTAATTGAAAGATCCAACTATGAAAGGCTACGATTTACCTGTATGGACCCCCCCCCCCCCCCCGCATCTCTCTTTACTATATGAACATACTAAAAGACCATCTGCACTATCGTGGTCACTGGCAGGTGGTTATCTCATCAAGCACTCGACATTAAAGAAAAGGCATTGTTGGATATACAGTGTGAGTCAAAAAAAAGTTTACACCTAAAAAATTGCTAAATATTTTAAGAATCATCTATGATCGAACAGTACATTATTATACATCTTATGAAAGAGAGTTTTATCCCAAATCATTTAGTATCATTTTTGTGTGGTAAGTGTTTACGCTTGGATGAACATGAGGCATTGTTTGCGAGAGTACAAAAACCGACTCGCGCCAAAGTGTGATGTTTAAATAAAACAATTGGGATTTGGGTATTAAATCAGTTTTTGCAAATCCAAATAACATCCCTTACAAAATTAATCAGGCCACACATATCAAATATCAAACAACATTTGTGCGCGTGTGTGTGTGCGTGTGTTTGAATTTGCTTCTACAAAAAAGCATAATTATGGGATGCATTTCATTTGAAACATTCAAGCCATTCTCTCACCCCGCTAATCCCAACATAATACATGCTGTAGGCATCATTTTGGCGCAATTGTATTTTGCACTCTCGCAAACAATACCTCCCGTTATTCCAAGCGTGAACACATACCACACAAAAATGATACTAAATGATTCGGGTTAAAACACTTTTTCATAAGATGCTTTATAATTTACTGTTCATGGATGATCATTAAAATGAGTAGCAATTTTCTAGGTGTAAACTTTTTTTGGACTAACACTGTGTATAGAGGGCGCCAGTAGCTACAAGTAGTATAAATCTACTCTATATATATTGGGGCATTATGGTTACCTAATAAATGTTTTGGAATTGATTTCAAGGAAACAAAATCTTAGTTCATGCATTTTATTTTTATGCAATCGTTCACCATGTGCTAATTCCTTCCAAAGTGGTATAGGACTAATCTTCTGATATACATCACTCCACACGAGGGGGCACAAATCTCATCTTGCAGGGATGTTGGAAGATAAAGAGCAATTTATCGTATATGATCTTAATCATCTCACTCTCTCTCTCTCTCTCTCTCCTTCCCCTTTTCTCGGTATCTCTCTCTCAACTTATTCAAACGACCCCCTCATTATGTTGATTAAGTAGCTCATAAAACTAACTTAGATTTTAAAACTAATGCCAATCCATGCAGATCAGTGGACCATTTACGGTACAATAAACACAAGTGACAACAAATTCTAGAACCTTTGAAAACAAAATTTCTCCCAAGGATTAATTTAATCATTCGTAAAATAATAACTTGTATAAAATTAATCAGTAAATAAAATACAACAAACAGTGTACAATATAACTTCAAACTGTTTGAACATGATGACGGAAATGTTTGTAAAACAGAAAAAGAACAAACCCAAACTAATCGACACTTATCTAGAAAAAGAGCAAATCATGGGTAAATTTCATGAGATGATAAAAAAGATCAAATGACTGGATGCTTGAAAGATTGGTTCACGTTTGGTTGTGAGAGATCTCAAAAGAGAAAAGAAGCTGAAATATTTTGGGCACATCGTGAGTAGGGAAAACAGCATTGAGAAGCAAAATATTCAGGGTGCCGTGAAAGGACATCGAGGTAGAGAGCGCTCGACAACAGCTTGGACAGATGAAATAAAGGTCTGGTTAGGTGGAAGTATGGCAAGAGCTACAAATACAGTTAGAGATAGAGGAAGATGGCGAGCTTTAGAGAAGGCCGCAGCAGTGCCAATGGACACCATCTGACAACGAGAGAGAGAGAGAAAGATAGAGATAACAAAATGTTGAGCGCCAATATCTTGTCTAACCAAAGGCGCGGATGAGACTGAAAAACTATCTTGAGTTCAGTTCAGTTCGTTTATTCATTTCATTTTCATTTAAAAAAAAACAGCAAAAGCAAATAAACATACAAGTATATAAACATAAGGCAGAGAATGTTCGGTATATGCAATAACTTCAAATGAAATAGGAGAACAAAGGAAAAGCACATACTGGCCTTGTTTAAAAAAAGTTCCCCTGAATCTGTTTATGATCCACCTGGGAAAGACGAGTGATGACTAGTTGTAGGCAATGTGTAATAGGTATGTCTTAAGTTGGGTTTTGAAAATGGATAGCAGGATACAAGAACTAAGATACTAAGGAAGACTGCTCCACAACATTGGTACCCAACAGAGAACATGTTCGAGGAGACGAGGACTCTCAACCAGATATAAAATTATATGCATGCTGGTCGCAAATTTTCTTAAGGATCCGATTATGGGCATTATAGGGATTATACAGTAGGCCTTAGTTTACAGGGCTTCAAATAATCTTAATAAAAATGAAAGAAATAAATCATATCTCTTTGCTTTCAATTCAGTCTATTACCTTTCGACCGTAATAAGAGAGAAAGCGAGAGAGAGAGAGAGAAAGAGAGAGAGAAAGATATTAAAATACAAATCAAACACGTGAACATGTACTTTGATGCTAACGATTTTGAAAGGCCACACCTCCCCCCCCCCCCCCCCCCCCCAAAAAAAAAAATCTTATTTCTATGTGCCATTCCTACCCAAATACATTCTTGGTCTTATGACTGATTTCTCAAAACTATTTGTAAGCTATGTTTTACATTTTTTTAAATCTGTTTTTAAGCATCTGTAATAGAATATGACGTTACAGTCCGATGACAAAGTCTAAACGTCAAAGCTTTCTCGAATCTGAATTCCCCACTAATATCCTCTTCCACCCTTATCTACTACTACTACTTCTCTCTGTCTCTCTCTCTCTTTTTCACAACCACGCAAACACACCACACACACCTTCACACACATTTTTAAAATGTTCAGTCTTTCGGTCTGTCCCTCTTCTTTTGTTTAAGTTAGTGTCAACTATCCATAATATACGATGCTATATAAATTCGGTCGATTTTATATCTTTTCCAGCCTTGCCAAGCATTGTCAACGACGTTGAGCATTTTTTTAATGGTTGAACTTAGACTAGCTTGTTGTGGCTGGAGAGTACGGTGGTGGTGGTTCAGCTGGTCCAGGCCCGTTTAGTCCTGGTTGCCAGTGTGTCGGCAATGTTGTACTGGGATCGGTCATACCGCTTGCGTCCTGTGTCCAGACACTTCTTTCTGACCAGATGGGATGACCGTGCTGATCCAGAGGGAATGCGTACACCAACGTGTTCCCATAGCCGGGCGTCTGCGGGAAGGACTGGTACGACGTCGCCTGCCCTGCGCCATGTTCAGGGTGGACAGCGCCCTCACAGTGACACGTTGTAGAACCATTTGTATTGTACTGGTTTCCAAGCAGACTCTCACAACTTCGCCTTCCATTGGCTGCTTTGACGAGATGAGGGATCCTGCACAGATCAATCAACCAGCCAAATCCGAATAAACCAAACGTGAAGAAGTAGGCAAAGCCCCAACCCCAGCGATGGAGGTAAAAGTGATGCATTCCAATGATCCCTAGAGGAAACCACATCAGGTAGGCATCATCCATGTGGAACTTCTCGTTATCGGTCTTCAGCTCTCTCTTTGTCCTGAAAAACAAGTACGGCAACCTCACCAGGTCAACCAAGAAACCTATGCCCATGCATCCAAAAGTCAAGAAGTAGATGACACCGAACATCCATCGGCGCATGTAGAAGTGATGCAGCCCAAGGAATCCTAGAGGGAACGCAAGAGAGTAGGCATCATCCAGGTACATCCGATCACTGGGGTTCGCAGACAGAGGCCGCCCAGAGCGTAAGGTGCGGATATCCCGGTTGGCGCGTCTGGTGAGAACCCAGATGCGGCAGAGATCGTACAGCCACCCGACGCCGAAGAGACCCAGGGTAAGACTGTAGAGGATACCATAACCGGTACGACCAAGGTAGTAGTGATGACCACCTGCAGGGGAGAGAGATAAGAACAATCAAATCAATTTAAATTACTCTACCTCATATTTCTGCTGCTCCATGCCTACACTGTATATGGAACAAATTACCTGTATTTCTAATAAATAGTACTTCATTTGACATTTCGAAAAAATCTGAAAACATACTTGTACAATCTTCTTAATTTGTCCTTAGACTATAAAGGGAAAGTACCATTTATCCAGAAAAGTCACTATTATACATGTATCAATCAAATTCTTCTACCTCTTCTTCTTCTTCTTATTGCTATTATCATCATCATTAATTTCTGTTAGTATTATTATTATTACCATTATTACTATCATTTTCATTAATATTATTAATATTATTGTAATTATTATTATTATCATTATCATTATATTACACCATTATTTTTCAGTATCAGCTTCACAACATCAGCATTTTATATCACTATGTATGTATGGTGTTTTTTTTTTTTTTTTGGTGGGTGTTCCCTTATCCAAATCAGATTAAAGGACGCCAAGATGCAAAATTGAAATTATGCATTTTTCACAGATCGATAGGGTGAGGAATGCTCAATAAAATTAAGAAATAAAGATGTTGACATAAATATTAATATTAAATATAAAAAGAAAATTTGATTACGAAATTACGTTTGCCGAGAGTTTGCTTTGCGAGTAATACGGAATGCAAACGGTCGGCAATAATTATAATCAATTTTATTTTTCTGTTCGTAATTTGCTGTATTTTATTTATATTCACCTCTAAAATTTTCTGTTTTCTTCGCTGTCTCCTTTTTTTCTAAACTTACGATAATTTTATTTCATAAGTTGAAATGTCTGTACAAATTATATGAATAAGATTTAATAATTCTTGTCAGGGCCCCTTGATCGACCAGCTATTTCACTGATTCAAAGGGCAACTTGTTACTCGCGCGTTATCATCAGCATCAACTGTACTATCATTATCATCACCATCATCATTAAATATTATCAATAGCATAATATAATTAACAATAATATTATTATTACTATTATTATTATCATCATTATATAATCATGATTATTAATATCTTCATCGACATCATCATCTTCATCAACCTCATTATTAGTATCATCATCATCATTGTATTCATCATCATCATTATTATTATCATTGTTATTATTATTATTATGAACATCACAGTTATTATCATAACGACAATTAATCCCCCGAAATAGATAAATATTATTAATGCCCCCCCCCCCCCACCTGCTCCACATCTAAGAAAATCAAATACCCATTGCATTGGTGGTACGTAACTTACCAAAAATGCCAACAGGTGGCAACCAAAAGAGGTATGCTGAACATAAGCTCCTCTCATATAGCTCATCGTATGGGCCTCCATAGAGAACATAGCCCCTCTCAGCATCAGCCCTCCTCTTCTCGTTTGTTTTCTTGACCAGCCAGGGCAGTCGGAACCAATCAATGATCCATCCGATCCCAAACACCCCGAAAGTAAAGAAGTAGAGGAATCCTATGCCTATACGTCCCAAGTAAAAGTGGTGCAGTCCAAGGAATCCGAGGGGGAGGCACAGGATGTAAGCTTCCAGGAGGGACTTTTCTTCGACTTTTATCGGAGCTCGCTTTGTCATTGCATCGCCCCTTTCCTGGTCAGTGT
>JAVYIG010010307.1:2500-70268 GCA_035222895.1 Strongylocentrotus droebachiensis
CTAACCCTAACCCTAACCCTAACCCTAACCCTAACCCTAACCCTAACCCTAACCCTAACCCTAACCCTAACCCTAACCCCTAACCCTAACCCTAACCCTAACCCTAACCCTAACCCTAACCCTAACCCTAACCCTAACCCTAACCCTAACCCTAACCCTAACCCTAACCCTAACCCTAACCCTAACCCTAACCCTAACCCTAACCCTAACCCTAACCCTAACCCTAACCCTAACCCTAACCCTAACCCTAACCCTAACCCTAACCCTAACCCTAACCCTAACCCTAACCCTAACCCTAACCCTAACCTAACCCTAACCCTAACCCTAACCCTAACCCTAACCCTAACCCTAACCCTAACCCTAACCCTAACCCTAACCCTAACCCTAACCCTAACCCTAACCCTAACCCTAACCCTAACCCTAACCCTAACCCTAACCCTAACCCTAACCCTAACCCTAACCCTAACCCTAACCCTAACCCTAACCCTAACCCTAACCCTAACCCTAACCCTAACCCTAACCCTAACCCTAACCCTAACCCTAACCCTAACCCTAACCCTAACCCTAACCCTAACCCTAACCCTAACCCTAACCCTAACCCTAACCCTAACCCTAACCCTAACCCTAACCCTAACCCTAACCCTAACCCTAACCCTAACCCTAACCCTAACCCTAACCCTAACCCTAACCCTAACCCTAACCCTAACCCTAACCCTAACCCTAACCCTAACCCTAACCCTAACCCTAACCCTAACCCTAACCCTAACCCTAACCCTAACCCTAACCCTAACCCTAACCCTAACCCTAACCCTAACCCTAACCCTAACCCTAACCCTAACCCTAACCCTAACCCTAACCCTAACCCTAACCCTAACCCTAACCCTAACCCTAACCCTAACCCTAACCCTAACCCTAACCCTAACCCTAACCCTAACCCTAACCCTAACCCTAACCCTAACCCTAACCCTAACCCTAACCCTAACCCTAACCCTAACCCTAACCCTAACCCTAACCCTAACCCTAACCCTAACCCTAACCCTAACCCTAACCCTAACCCTAACCCTAACCCTAACCCTAACCCTAACCCTAACCCTAACCCTAACCCTAACCCTAACCCTAACCCTAACCCTAACCCTAACCCTAACCCTAACCCTAACCCTAACCCTAACCCTAACCCTAACCCTAACCCTAACCCTAACCCTAACCCTAACCCTAACCCTAACCCTAACCCTAACCCTAACCCTAACCCTAACCCTAACCCTAACCCTAACCCTAACCCTAACCCTAACCCTAACCCTAACCCTAACCCTAACCCTAACCCTAACCCTAACCCTAACCCTAACCCTAACCCTAACCCTAACCCTAACCCTAACCCTAACCCTAACCCTAACCCTAACCCTAACCCTAACCCTAACCCTAACCCTAACCCTAACCCTAACCCTAACCCTAACCCTAACCCTAACCCTAACCCTAACCCTAACCCTAACCCTAACCCTAACCCTAACCCTAACCCTAACCCTAACCCTAACCCTAACCCTAACCCTAACCCTAACCCTAACCCTAACCCTAACCCTAACCCTAACCCTAACCCTAACCCTAACCCTAACCCTAACCCTAACCCTAACCCTAACCCTAACCCTAACCCTAACCCTAACCCTAACCCTAACCCTAACCCTAACCCTAACCCTAACCCTAACCCTAACCCTAACCCTAACCCTAACCCTAACCCTAACCCTAACCCTAACCCTAACCCTAACCCTAACCCTAACCCTAACCCTAACCCTAACCCTAACCCTAACCCTAACCCTAACCCTAACCCTAACCCTAACCCTAACCCTAACCCTAACCCTAACCCTAACCCTAACCCTAACCCTAACCCTAACCCTAACCCTAACCCTAACCCTAACCCTAACCCTAACCCTAACCCTAACCCTAACCCTAACCCTAACCCTAACCCTAACCCTAACCCTAACCCTAACCCTAACCCTAACCCTAACCCTAACCCTAACCCTAACCCTAACCCTAACCCTAACCCTAACCCTAACCCTAACCCTAACCCTAACCCTAACCCTAACCCTAACCCTAACCCTAACCCTAACCCTAACCCTAACCCTAACCCTAACCCTAACCCTAACCCTAACCCTAACCCTAACCCTAACCCTAACCCTAACCCTAACCCTAACCCTAACCCTAACCCTAACCCTAACCCTAACCCTAACCCTAACCCTAACCCTAACCCTAACCCTAACCCTAACCCTAACCCTAACCCTAACCCTAACCCTAACCCTAACCCTAACCCTAACCCTAACCCTAACCCTAACCCTAACCCTAACCCTAACCCTAACCCTAACCCTAACCCTAACCCTAACCCTAACCCTAACCCTAACCCTAACCCTAACCCTAACCCTAACCCTAACCCTAACCCTAACCCTAACCCTAACCCTAACCCTAACCCTAACCCTAACCCTAACCCTAACCCTAACCCTAACCCTAACCCTAACCCTAACCCTAACCCTAACCCTAACCCTAACCCTAACCCTAACCCTAACCCTAACCCTAACCCTAACCCTAACCCTAACCCTAACCCTAACCCTAACCCTAACCCTAACCCTAACCCTAACCCTAACCCTAACCCTAACCCTAACCCTAACCCTAACCCTAACCCTAACCCTAACCCTAACCCTAACCCTAACCCTAACCCTAACCCTAACCCTAACCCTAACCCTAACCCTAACCCTAACCCTAACCCTAACCCTAACCCTAACCCTAACCCTAACCCTAACCCTAACCCTAACCCTAACCCTAACCCTAACCCTAACCCTAACCCTAACCCTAACCCTAACCCTAACCCTAACCCTAACCCTAACCCTAACCCTAACCCTAACCCTAACCCTAACCCTAACCCTAACCCTAACCCTAACCCTAACCCTAACCCTAACCCTAACCCTAACCCTAACCCTAACCCTAACCCTAACCCTAACCCTAACCCTAACCCTAACCCTAACCCTAACCCTAACCCTAACCCTAACCCTAACCCTAACCCTAACCCTAACCCTAACCCTAACCCTAACCCTAACCCTAACCCTAACCCTAACCCTAACCCTAACCCTAACCCTAACCCTAACCCTAACCCTAACCCTAACCCTAACCCTAACCCTAACCCTAACCCTAACCCTAACCCTAACCCTAACCCTAACCCTAACCCTAACCCTAACCCTAACCCTAACCCTAACCCTAACCCTAACCCTAACCCTAACCCTAACCCTAACCCTAACCCTAACCCTAACCCTAACCCTAACCCTAACCCTAACCCTAACCCTAACCCTAACCCTAACCCTAACCCTAACCCTAACCCTAACCCTAACCCTAACCCTAACCCTAACCCTAACCCTAACCCTAACCCTAACCCTAACCCTAACCCTAACCCTAACCCTAACCCTAACCCTAACCCTAACCCTAACCCTAACCCTAACCCTAACCCTAACCCTAACCCTAACCCTAACCCTAACCCTAACCCTAACCCTAACCCTAACCCTAACCCTAACCCTAACCCTAACCCTAACCCTAACCCTAACCCTAACCCTAACCCTAACCCTAACCCTAACCCTAACCCTAACCCTAACCCTAACCCTAACCCTAACCCTAACCCTAACCCTAACCCTAACCCTAACCCTAACCCTAACCCTAACCCTAACCCTAACCCTAACCCTAACCCTAACCCTAACCCTAACCCTAACCCTAACCCTAACCCTAACCCTAACCCTAACCCTAACCCTAACCCTAACCCTAACCCTAACCCTAACCCTAACCCTAACCCTAACCCTAACCCTAACCCTAACCCTAACCCTAACCCTAACCCTAACCCTAACCCTAACCCTAACCCTAACCCTAACCCTAACCCTAACCCTAACCCTAACCCTAACCCTAACCCTAACCCCTAACCCTAACCCTAACCCTAACCCTAACCCTAACCCTAACCCTAACCCTAACCCTAACCCTAACCCTAACCCTAACCCTAACCCTAACCCTAACCCTAACCCTAACCCTAACCCTAACCCTAACCCTAACCCCTAACCCTAACCCTAAGAGTGCTAGACCCTGTATTTGGGGAGATATTCCAAGTTTTACTTCCTCAATGTTTACGTAAGAATGTGTTGGTAGGATGTCATGATGAATGGGGACATCAAGGTAGAAATAAGACCTATGAATTAATAAGATCTAGGGCCTTTTGGCCAAATATGAATACTGAAGTTGGTTCTTATGTCAAGAAGTGTGTGAAATGTGCTAAGGCTAAAGAGATGCAACCTCGGTCCAGAACGCCTATGAGGCATTTGTTGGCTTTCAGCCCACTTGAAATAGTGGCAATAGATTTTGTTAAGTTAGATAAAGGTAAAGGTGGTTTCGAAGATGTTTTAGTTATTACAGATGTTTATACTAAGTTAGCTCAAGCAATTCCATGCAAGGATCAGCATGCTTCTACTGTAGCTAAGGCTCTACAAGAGCACTGGTTTACTAAGTACGGTATTCCAAATAGACTCCATAGTGATCAGGGACGTAATTTTGAGGGTAATGTGATCAAAGAAATATGTAAGCTTTATGGTATATCCAAGACGCATACCACTCCATATCACCCTCAGGGTAATGGTCAAGCCGAGCGTTTTAATAGGACCCTTTTTGGTTTAATTAAGTCTCTTGATCAACGTGATAGACGTAGATGGCCTGAATTATTGCCTCATTTGGTATATATGTACAACACTACCCCTCATACAGCTACTGGGGTCAGCCCGTTTGCTCTCATGTTTGGTAGAAAATAGCGCATTCCCTTAGATCACCTTTTAGGTTTGGATGATGTTGAGTGGGAACAGAACTTTGTGCAAAATCAAGTAGATTTAGTTAGTAGGGCTCAGGAAGTAGTCAAAGAGAGGACCCAGAAATTAGCGTCCTGCAATAAGGCTCGAGTAGATGCAAAAATTTCAGATAATATTTCAAATCCAAGTATTGGTTCAACTGTATTTTTAAAGAGATGTGCATTTGATAAGAGGCATAAGTTAGAGGATGTCTATTTGGATAAGTTATATTTGGTTATCTGGCATAATGACCACCAAGATGTCTATCATGTTCGACCCATTAATGGAGGTGAAGTAAAGGTGGATAATCGTAAATTGTTAAGAGAAGTGCCCTCTGACACAGAGGCGGTAGAGTTAAATGAGGATAATTTTAGGTTTGATCCTAATTTCACTGATGTACATGTACATGATAAAGTATGTCCTCGTAAACAACAAGATAAATACATGGGAGAGTATATGTTGGTTCCTAATTTTGATAAAGTAGGTATAGATCCAGTAGGGGAGGATGTAGCAGGGCGAGCCAGAGATGATAATGTTAATGTTCCAGGGAATCAGGATGGTGCCATCCCAAGAAGGTCGCAAAGACAGACTAAGGGTAGACATTCTAACCCTTTTAATTTACCAAAATCAGTTTTGCGCTGATTATCTACAAATTTTGAGATATTCTATGTACAGTCGGATATTTCGTATTTTTTATTATTTTAGGGCTGGGCACCCGTCCTGATTTTATGAGTCATGTTCTTATTCGGTCATAGCTTTGTCCGCCGGACTCTGGGCCGGCGGGCTGGGGAGTTGTCACTTGTCGTAGCTGCTGAGCAGCGTTCTGTGCAGTGTTACGGAGAGGGGGGGGGGGGGGCTGAGCTTCTCCAGGATGCGGGCTAACCCGAGAAGGTATTTTCGTATTCTGGAGGAGGCCAGCTCCACGCACTCTGTGTTGGTCATCGATTTGGGTACCAACGACTTGGGTCATGCGGAGCCCGTGACCGTGGCTCGGCGTCTGTAGGAGTTCGTGGATGAGTTGGGTCGTCG
Source organism: Strongylocentrotus droebachiensis (assembly GCA_035222895.1). Classification (NCBI taxonomy): domain Eukaryota; kingdom Metazoa; phylum Echinodermata; class Echinoidea; order Camarodonta; family Strongylocentrotidae; genus Strongylocentrotus; species Strongylocentrotus droebachiensis. Next base: position 8,377 of record JAVYIG010010307.1, read on the forward strand.
GAGGTTGTTCCCCACGGCGATCTTTCTCCTCCCCGTGCTCCCACGGACTCGGAGATGGGCCGGTTCGACTCTGTCTCTAGGGGAATTCAACTCCTGTGTGGAGGAATTCAACCGACTTATGTCGGATGGTTCCTTCCACCGGGACTTTGTGTGGGTATGGGAGCATCGTTTGCTCCCACATGCACCCCATCTTATCATTGATGGGGTGCATCTCACTCCCCGGGGGACAGAGTTGTATCGGCGTACGCTCCGTCGGATTTCTAGTTTTTTTCGAAACAATTTTTGGATGTAATTGTGGTGATTTGTACTTGGGGTCATTTATGGTTATGGTGATTTTTGGATTAAAATTTTAATTTTGTTATTGCCTCTTTAGGCAGGACCACACAATTGGTTAATTATGTGGATGAAGAGAGGAGAAAAAAAAGGAAAATTTTGGAGTTTAAGGGTTTGTTTAATTGACTATTGCATTAAGGTTGTGCATTTACTTGCAAAATATTGACATGCTGTTTTAATATGCAAAGGGTGTCATTAATGGGGGGTGATATTTCTAAGTATGTTTGAACTAGTGGGTATTTTTGGGAGTTGGATTAACAGTTTGATATGTGTGTTTACATATTGTAATTTGGAAGCCATGTTGGCTTTATATGATGTATATGAAGTTATTGTAAATGTTTTAGGGCTGGGCAGCCATGTACGTGTGTGTAACTTGGAGGGGAACGTATATATGACGAGAATTTCTATTTTTCTTTTTGTTGTTTTTTTTTGTTGCGATCTTATGGGACAGATCGTTTCAGTAGGGGAGTTTGTAATGATATGGATATTCTTGTGTTTACGTTTTCCTCAAAAGTTCATTGACGTACATGTACAAGGCAAATTCCTGGTAGATTTCGCTAGAACTATTTTTACAAACATACATGGTGAATTCCTTGTATGCTATTTTTAACACCTGTTCCTAGACGTTGCGCTCTTAATTTTGGCTCTACTTTTTCGGCTTGGCCGATTGGATTAGGTGTCGCTGGGCGTGTCGCCACAGTTGACTTAAATTTAATTAGGCAAATTTGGGAAATAGATTTGTATTACAATTGGAAGGGTTTTTCCTTGTTGCCGGGTCTGTTCACACTATCGAAATAGTATGAGAGGGGAAGTGAGGATTACAGGTGTGTAATAGCCAGAAGCATGTGGGCTCGCTAGTGTGGACGGACATAGCAACATTTATCCCTTTTTATATTCATTGAATTAATTTCCAGGGTTGTTGGGTCTCCGGGTGATTTGCATCTCTTGTTTGAAAGATTAGAATGTAAGAGACACAGGTGGGTGCGTGAAAGAAGTTTGTGAGGAATAGAGATGCGGATCATACGGAGCGCCTTATATCCGGGGGGGGGGTAAATTCGCCAAGAAATATAGGACCTTTTAATACGGAAACCAATTATGGGTGGATTGATATTACGCAAAGCGTCTGTGTGACACGCCTCAATTTTTGGGAGGACGAGGCGTGTCAGTTCGGGGGGATATAAAAACCGAGTTGCGTCTCTGGAGCGGGACCTCTTTTCCGTAACGATACCGACATGAGTTGCTAATTTGCTTCAATTGGGTTGCCCAGCCCCAAAACATGAACTTCGTGATTTATTAATTCTACGTTTATTTTAATAAATCTTCAACTCCAATCAAGAATTTGTTTTAGTGACTTTGATTTATCTTCGTTTTCTACACTTCAAGAACTAAAGTTATACTTAAACATTTTCTGAGTCGGTACTAGGCGGGGCGGCTTTGGCCACCGGGCCGTCTCGCCGTGGATCGCTTAATTTGGATAGACAAAGATCTACACGCCTATATAGAGATGAAAAGAGACCATTTCATGACATGTTAAGGGCGACCCAGAATGCAAGGCTCCCCCCTGGCAATTTGACCCGCCCTTAACATCTCATGGAATGATCTGCGATTACATTGTTTTGATAGACAGAGATCTACACGCCTATCAAGATATGAAAAGAGACCATTTCATGACATGTTAAGGGCGACCCAGAATGCAAGGGTCCCCCCTTGCCATTTGGGCGACTCAGAATGCAAGGCTCCCCCCTTGCAATTTGACCCGCCCTTAACATCTCATAGAATGATCTGCGATTACATTGTTTGGATAGACCAGGGACGTGATAGAGAAGGACTTGAATCAAGCCGTTCTCCTTTGACCCCATGCTCCAAGCCGCCGGAAAGTTATGCGCTAATCTGCAGCTGTTGACCAGGTGGTGAGATAAAAGAGCGCATGAAATTTTAGGATTTAGAATTCCTACATCAGAAAATGGTATCACAGCAACTGTTCGCTGTCCCTTCCAATGATTTCTCATCCATTGTTGAATGTGTAAAGAGTAGAACAAGCGAACACAAACTTGTGTAATTTCATTCTTTTTTAAACTTGAAAAATACAAAAAACACGCGAAAACACGCATTAGCAAACTTAATGTTATTGAAGATTGTAAATCATGGATCAAATAACGGGACATTAAAGCATGCACAAATTAGCGCATCATCCTAAAATATTGAGTTTTTGACAGGATGTAACTTTTCTTTTACCAACTCTGGCACACAATTTAAAGGCAGGACGGAGTTCTAAATTTGAAAATTTGTTTGATGCACTATTCCCAATAAAATTCCCATATAAAGTTTTTAATTTACACTGTAATTTCGCCGGTAAATTAATATTTTGTAATAAATGTAAAACTGGTGCCTGGCTTCCGAAATTCCCCGCGGTGGAAGCGCGGTTCGGAGCATGGAACTTCAAAGCCAAATGGAATGTTACACATCCCATTGTTACGCTTTAGAACTCAAGAATGCGTTTGAATAAATTACAAGAGTTTCGCCTCCTGTTCTTTCACCTCCCTGGATAGACAGAGATCTACACGTCTATATAGAGATGAAAAGAGACCATTTCATGACATGTTAAGGGCGACCCAGAATGCAAGGGTCCCCCCTTGCCATTTGGGCTTCTTACATTTGAAAGCATTCACCCCACCTCGCCTGTACCCGAGCTAAATCAAATAGTGCTCAACAATAAAGACCCACAGTCTTGGGTAAAGAGGTCCATTATTTGCTTGTTTATTTAGTAATTTGTTATAATTGACAGTGTACTGTTAGATATCAGGTATATTAGATACTCTGTTTTAAATACAATCAATTAGACTGCCGTGCAATGAATCATTTTCTGCTTCTTGTCCTAAAACCATATCTAATTACTGGTTTTTAAAACGGTATCCTTTGAATTTCCATTTCCCAGCATTATTTTGAACTGTCCGGAATTTATTTTCCTTTCTTGAAATCAGACTACAGCCCCAGTTCCAGACAAGAGCCTCTACATAATAGACTTCGTACGTACGCAATTTGATATGAATATTCATTTGTTGTATTTCGATAGCATTACCTCATCTTTCTTACGCCTGTCCGGCATGCATTGCGAGCAAGTTGTACGTTTCTATCGGTAGCGTATTGACATGAATAAACATGAATATATGACGTCATGCTACGTCAACTGCATTGCTCAACTTGCGCTGTTTAATTGTACTGCACTGCGGTGCAGTAGTTTTGTAGCAGCCCTATGTATTTACTGAAATATGTTTCATTGTCTAGAAGTTTAGTCAGTGTTCTCGCTCCAGCATAGCACAAGCCTATATAACCAAAAAATAATATGGAACTGTCAATTACTTCATAATATGAATTTATAGAATCAATGATAGATATGATTCTATTGATAAAGTATAGAGGTAGAAAATCTAATGACAACCTTGCTCTAAATAATAAACTAGATGATATTTCTATAGAGAGAAATACATGTACAAAGTTCCTTGGTGTCTATATCAATGAAAAACTTGACTAGAGCGACCACCGCCCCCCCCCCCCCCCCCACTTACGTTCCCTCCTTTTGAAAACACCCCCTAAGTCCGGTGTGTAAAGTCAACACGGGCCGGATACGAGCCGGACTTTGGTGCGTGAAAAATACCCCTTTACCGGACATTTTTGGAACACGCATGGTATCCCTCCGTTCACGGAGTGTGTGGGGGGGGGGGGGGCGATCACGTAAAAAACATCGTTACATCAATCTCCATAAACATTGGCATACTGTATAGAATAAATTTTTTCTTTTTTTTTCTGATAGAATATTACTTATGCTATATAATAGTATAATTTTACCACATATATCCTATTGTAATATTTTGTGGGCAACATCCAAGTGTGTGACTAATAATATTCTTCTGCTGCAAAAGAAAGCTTGTGGCCGAGCTGGTTATCGAGACCCGGGGAGGGGTGGGGGCGTTTCACAAAGCCTTTTTTCAATGACAAAAATCAGTGACAAATCTGATGATAACCAATCAGAAGCAAGGATTTCAGTAGCTTTTAACGAAAACTGTCATTTTCACTGATGACAACTGTTGTAAAACGAGTCCCTGGTCGTGACTATGCTGCCCTACTCTTTGTTACACTGAAATGCTTAAAAGTTTATTACAAATTGTGAAATAAGTCAAAATGCGCTTCTGATGTAAAGTTCACAATGTAAACATGTATTTTAAAAGAGAAGCAATAACATCAACCTGTAGGCCTACACTCAACTCATTGTTATTTAGGGTACGCATATGCTTGTTCCCTCTTTTTAAAAGCACCCCCTATCTGAGGACTGCCAACATTTCTGGACCCCCCTTTCGCGGGCTTTTCGCGGGCTTTTCCTGCCTTGGAGGCCCCCCTAAATCCGGAACACTGCTCAATGAACCCTCGTATCTCAGGACATGCAGACCACCCCCCCCCCTTATCTCATCTAGCTGTCATTACTGGTTGGCTCACACACCCAGGGAATACCCCCAAAGAACTCAGCCTGCATTACGTACAGATATTTAGCACATGAAATAAATACAACATTTATGTGCTCGTGTTGTCATTCATACCTTGTAAGAATAAACAAAGTCTGCAAATTAGTTCAATGCTCACTTATATGCATAATATATCACAACCGAATATTAGTGCCTGATATTGAGACTTAGTTAGTAATAAAACTTCCATTAATCTTAACTGACATCACCTGTGCCTGCATGATGTGTCCTTTCATATATACTAATATACCTGTCATTATAATTAAATGACTTTGTGATCAAACTCTGTAACTAAGTACTTTATTCTCGTAAAGATACTCTTTAGAATTAACGAATCAATTATTACTGCTATTTTATTTTAGGGGTCATCGATTATTAGGGACTTTTAGATTTGCACGTTGACAGCTTTGACTGCAACGTGTGACGTCATGTTAAGGCACTGCGCATGCGTCACGTCGTTACAGTCAGCGATCGAGAATGCGCCAACCTTGATTTTACTAAATCTAGTACGGTACTAGTATATATGCCGCGTGCGCATAAAATATACAGTTCCTCAGGTAGACAAAGGAACATCCCTTCCCTGCTATTATGTACAAATGTGTAGAACAGGTGTCACATGCATATTCACCTGTTCTACACATTTTTACATAGCAGTGAAGGGATGTTCTACCACAGCAATATGCCATTTTCGTAATGTAACCAAATTTAATGCAAGAGTCTTTGTGAAGTGCCTCAATACAGATTATTTCATTCACCTGATAAGAATAATAGTATTTCAATAGACAGAATCCGAACTGCATACATTAGTTGTTGCCATGCAGGTTGGACAAACATTATGGCTTGATCTACCTAGCAACACTTAATATATGCAGTTGCATTCTCACTATTGAAATACTATTATTCCTATCAAGTGAATGAAATAATTTGTATTGAGGCACTTCAAAAAGACTTATGCATTACATTTGGTTACATTACGAAAATGGCCTATTGTTGAGGGTATGAGGAACTGTATATTTTGTTCTCTTTCTTTGTCTGTCATGTTCATAGTGTTACTTCTTGCATGCATGTATACCGTCGAGTGAATTCTAAAAGATTTCTAATTGTAGTCAACATGGGCAGTTGAGTACGTTGACACGCATGATCAGTCGGCGTTCGTCGTGTTCTCGTCCACTAAATCTAAAAGTCCGTAATGTCACTAAACTAAAGTACCGATTTTGAGTGAAATCAGTTGAGTTTTGTACAGTGGTGTTTGACATTTTGAGAATGTATAGAATAGATTCAATACACAGGACACAGCCAGGATCAGTGGTGGATCCGGGGGGGGGCGGGGGGGCCGCCCCCCCCCCCCCCCCCCGTGGGAAAAAAGTGTATTTTTACAGTATAGTGCTCACTACCCCCTATTGGTGCCCCTTTTCGGACTACGAATTTCCATTTCCCATTCTTATATTAATAAAGTGCCTTTATTTCATCCGTGGTGAGTGCCTCTTTTTAGGTGTAAAAGGTGCCCCATTTTCACCTCTGATAACTTACCCTTTATGCTTTGACACGTGCTCATTTTCTTTTCTAATAATATGTGTCTTATCTCTTTTGCTAAGTATCCCCTTTTCTATCACATTAAACCAACAAGCCCCTAAGTTTAAGCGACTGAGATAAATTTCGCTCGCATTTACAGATGAAATAATCGTATTACTTATAAAATGTCTTTTCAGTCTTCAGTTATGGATTGGGTTTTTCCCTCTTTAGATGTATTTTTTCGCACTACCACTACAAAATGATTTTTTTAAACCATCACACCCAACTGCAAAATATGATTCTCAAGCGATATATTTTATGATACGTATCGGAGAAACAAATATTGAAATCATCCTTTATAACGTAAACACAATGTAGGGGTATCTACTGATTATGTCTAAAAAATTGTATATTTTTGCCTTTGAGATTTCCCAAACGCTAAACGCTAAACAAACCCAAACTACCACAGTAGCCTAGGCTCTAGCCTACACTTAATAAAATGGCTCAATTAAGCATTCACCAGACTAATGATATGAACAATTTGGTCTCACCTAACATTATGCCAATGACACATCAGTCCCTGTTTCCATATTTTAATTCTAAGGATTAAGATGTGGGACGCGTGTTCCACCGTTTAAATCATAGCCAACAAAAATGAAGAGTATGGAACGCCGTGGTGAAGTTTAAAGATATTTATTCGTTTTTATAAATAAAAAACGGAAACCCCTGCATTGTACAGAAGATAAAACAAAAGCATCATAAGTACAACAATCACATTATAAAATCATGCAAGTCATCATTATTGACTGTGATTTGATTTATGTAGACAATGCAGTTTTCATAAGTTCAGTTCATATACATTGAATTGCAATTAACAAACCAAGAAGTAAATACATAGTATGCAATATTATCTGTACATACATGTATCAAGGCGGCCGAGCGACTTCCAAAGTGGGGGGGGGCACCAACAAAAAAGGGCACTTTCTGGAAAAAAGGGCACCTACAGTGGGAAATCTCAAAGCGAAAATATACAATTTTTTAGACATCGGTATATACCCCTACATTGTGATTACATTATCAGGGATGATTTCAATATTTCTTTCTCTTCATACATCATACAAGATATCGCTTAAGCATTATACTTTGCAGTTGGGTGTGATGTCTGAATATACATTTACGAGCGAGCGAAGCGAGCGAGAAAAATTTTAAAGATCTGTGAGGTCTCTGTGCGAAAAATTACATCTTATAAAGAGGAAAAAAGCCAATCGTGATGGGGTTATAAGCACATTCTCATAACGGAAGACTGAAAAGACCTTTAATAAGTAACATAATTATATCATCTTTAAATGCGAGCGAGCGCAGCGAACGAACTTTGGGGGAAATTGCTCTCAGTTGCTTTAAATAAGGGGCACGTTTAATGATTAGTACATGAAAAGGGGACAATTACCGAAAGGGATAAGACACTTATTAGAAAAGAAAAGGAGCACGTTTCAAAGTACATAGGATAATTATAAGAGGTGAAAATGAGGCATTTTTTCACCTGAAAAGAGGCACTCACCAGTGATGAAAAAGAGGCGTTAACGAAAATGGGAAATAGGCATTTGTTGACGGAAAAGGGGCACCCATCAGATTTTGATAGGGGCATTTATAAGAGGTGAAAAGGGGATAGGTCACTTATTAGAATGGAAAAGGGGCACGTATCAATATTAAAAGAGGAATTATCAGAGTTGAAAAGGGGCACTTATGAAAATGTAAAAGGGGCACTTATAATAAAGGAAAATGTGCATTTGTTGAATGAAAAGGGAGCACCGTTCAGATTATTAAAAGGGGCAGTTATGAGAAGGGGAAGGAGCTCTTTTTTTTAATGGGGGCACTTATCATAAGGAAAAGGGGCACTTATTAGAAAGGGAAATGGTTGGTTATGAAAAGGGGAAAGAGCTCTCTCTTTTTAATGGGGGCACTTATCATGAGGAAAAGGGGCACTTATTAGAAAATAAGAGGGGCACGTGTTAAAATGAAAGGTGTGCTCATCCGAGTTTAAAAAAGGGGTAGTTATTAAAAGGAGAAGGGGCACTTCTTACAAAGGAAAAAAGGGGAAGTTGTCAAAGTAAAAGGAGCACCTCTCAGTTTTGAATAGGGCAATTATCAGAGGTGAAGGGGGCACTTATTAAAAGTGAAAAGGGGCACTTCTCGTACCTGAAAAGAGGCACTTACTAGAGAATAAAAAGGGCACTTATTCAAGATAATTTCAAGATTTATGAGAATGGAAAATGGACACTTATTGCAAAGGAAAATGGGAACATGTCGAAGGAAAAGGGGCACGTGTCAAAAATAAAAAGGACACTCGTCAGAGGTGAAAAGGGGGAAGGGGCACTTTTACTAAGTAATAGGGGCACTTGTCAAAGTAAACGAGGCACCTTTCCTATGTAAAAGGGGCACTTCTTACAAAATAAAAGGGGCACTTTTCCTATGTAAAAAGGGGCACTTTTGGGGTATCTGAAAAAAATGGGGCACTGTGCCCCCCCCCCATAATTCATTACAGTACATTTAACTTTACCTACAAACAATTTATAGATAAATAATCAAGGGACTACTTTTTCCTTAACGTAAGTACACCAGACCCACGTGACCATTAAAGTTTTGTTTGTTTGTTTGTTTTTATTTCTGCATTTTCAAAATGAAACATAATCATATACATAAAGTTACAAATATTTCTTCATTTAACATAATTATACATTTTTAAGTACATTGAATAAAATGCATACAAACACAAATATAATTTCAATGAAAAAAGAAAGAAAGATAAATTACAGAAAATGCAGGAGACTGCCATCATGAGCGGTAAGCTTGAAATCGATGGCGGCCTCGAGAGAATAGCGGCAAACTCTTAAATTATATAATTGTACACACGAAATTGATCAAGTGGGTGCGGTGAAAGTGCATGTGCAAGTGCGAATAGGGTTCTGGTATGTAATGTAATGTTTATAATACAATACTATTGTATTTTAAGAATTAATAAATTAAAAATATATTCGAATTAAGAGACGAAGTTTAATGGGTCACGATTTTGTATGATGATATAATGTGACGTTTTAGTGTCGCTTTAAAAGAATAAAGGGTCGAGCATGATTTAATTATTTTAGATAAATTGTTCCATAAATCGGGGCCATGGTGTCTGATTGATTTATGTGTAATCAACAATCTGGGGTTAGTTAAATGAAAATTCTCAGAAATACGAGTTGGATAAGAATGAATTGTATTATTATGAACAAAAAAATTATCGAATGAAGGTGGCAGTTGCTTATTCATGTATTTGAACATAAAAATTGCAACTTGGAGAGTATGTAAGTCAGTGACTTTTAAGGTTTTTAACTTAAGAAATAACGGGTCTGTATGGGCTAAAAATAGAGATCCAGTACAAATACGCAATGCCCTTTTTTGTAATAAAAGAATCGAATTAAGTTTGGTTACACCACAATTTGCCCAAACAATATTACAATATGTTATATATGGAAGTACTAGTGTGTTATACAATAAAAATAACGTAGGATGGGGCAAAAGAAATTTTAACTTATATATGATTCCAACACTTCTGGATATACACATAGATACATAATGTAAGTGATCATTTCATGTTAAATTGTCGTCAATAAAAACTCCTAAAAACTTTAATGTCTTTTTTTGTTCGATTGCCATATTATCAATTTTAATATTAATACGGAAATTAGTCAAATGAGAATTATAGTGTTTAAAGTGCATAAAATGTGTTTTTCTTATGTTTAATGAGAGCTTATTACACTTGAACCAGTTCGAAACTTTGTGTAATTCACAATTTAAAATATTCACTAATGATTCTAATTTCTTATGAGAGCAAAACATATTTGTGTCATCTGCATAAAGAATAAATGACAATAAAGAAGATGTGTTGGATAAATCATTTATGTATAAAAGAAATAACAGTGGGCCTAAAATGGAGCCTTGGGGAACGCCACAATTAACGGAAAGTAAATCCGGATTAAGACAGTTAAAATTAACATATTGTTTTCTATTTGTTAAATAATCCTTAAGATACGAGAGGACTTGGCCCCGAATACCATAAAAAGAGAGTTTTTTGAGTAAAATTTTATGATCGAGCGTATCAAACGCTTTACTGAGATCTAAAAAAAATACCAATTACGTGTTCTTTATTTGCTATGGCATTAGTAATCTTATCATAAATTTGTACTAAGGCCAAGTCAGTGGAGTGATTTTTCCTAAAACCATATTGATTTAGATTTAATATTTGGTGAGTATTTAAAAAATTTATTAACCTATTATACACAATTTTCTCTAAAACTTTAGATATACTAGGAAGAATAGATATTGGACGATAATTACTAATTTCATGCGAATCATCTTTTTTAAAGATCGGAATTACCTTCGCTATCTTAAGTAAATCTGGAAAAACACCTTGCAAAAAAGACTGACTAATAATATGGGTTAGTGGACTAGCAATAACATGTATTATTTGTTTTAAAATTGATGTACTAATTCTATCACAACCTTGAGCTTTGGACATGTTTAATGCTTTAGTAACGGTAATAATTTCATTAGGGTTTGTTGGACTTAAAAAAAGTGATTGTTGGATTCGATCTGATAAAAAGTCAGTATAATGAATGTTCGGAGGACTATCAATTTTACTTGCAAGTTGAGGCCCAATATTGGTGAAAAATGAATTAAAATAATTAGCATAATTACTAGAATCCTCAATTATAACATTATTTAAGGTGAGCTCATCTTTTGGTAAAGGGTCTATTTTTTCCCCATAATTTCTTTAATAACTTTCCAAGTAGCATATGTGTTACAACTAGCCCTCTTTAATTTATTTGAAAAGTGTAGCTTCCGGGATATTCGAATTAATTTTGTTAATTTATTACGGTATTTTTATAAGTTGTTAAATTTACATCAGTTTTGTTACGTATATATGTTTTATACATGCGATTTCTAGTTTGTATTGATTTTAGTGTACCTTTCGTTATCCAAGGGTTATTTGGTTTATTATTTTTACGTTTAACTTTCGCTAAAGGAATATTACTATCATAATAAGTTTGTAATTTATTATTAAAAATTTCATAGGCAATATTTACATCGTTTACATTATATACGTCCACCCATTCCTCTGCAGCTAAATTCTGCTTTAATAATTCAATATTATGAGGGGTTTCTTTTTGATACATAATATTATAAAGTGGTTTCAATTTGGAAATTTCATGTTCACATATTACAAAAATAGGTAAATGGTCAGAAACTTCTGAGCATAATAATCCTCCAGTTATTTTTTTAGTAAATGTATTAGAAAAAATATTATCAATAAGCGTTGAGGAGTGTACATTTATTCTAGTGGGCTTACTAATGTATGAACAAATTCCATATGAACGCATCAAATGAATAAACCTGTCAGAGTTTCTACTATTATGGGGTAAAGAAAGAAAATTTATATTAAAATCACTTAGAAAATAAACATGTTTATTTTCATCAGATATTTTATGAAGACATGATTCAAAATTGTTATAGAATTAATCAAAATTACTGTCAGGGGGTCTATAAATCAAACCAATAACATAATTTTTCAATTTATCATTATCAATTTCAATAAATAATACTTCTGTCTGTTCAAATTTGATATCATAACGGACTCTAAATTTCAAATTATCAGCAATATAAAATGCTACCCCGCCGCCTCTCCTTCCTTCACGATCAGCCCTTATTAATGTATAATTAGGTAAATTAAATAACTGGGGAGAGTCATGATGTAACCAAGTTTCACTTACTCCAATTACAGAAAAATTAAAATTATTTAAAGACTGAAGGAGATTTTCAAAATATTCAAAATTTCTATTTAAACTTCTATAATTAATTTGTAATAAGGAGATATTATTCAAATTATCTATAAATGTATCATTAAATTCCATCGGTGTATAATATTTACTTTCATTTACAGAATCATTAAATGTATTATCTAATGATGTTGGGAAAGGTAAGTTAGAAGCTATCGTCTCCATTAAACAAAGGGGTAAAGGTTATATTCATGTTGATGAGTGCATGTGCACGTGCGTGCGTGTGAATTACATTTTTCAGGTGCTGGTGCATATACAAAATACAAATATTCAAAGCATTAACCAAAACTTCGACACCCATCATGACAAAATCGAGTGCAAAAGCGCATAAGTGGCTCTCAGCCAACGCCCAATAAACAAAACTTACACTAATCAAATCTATTATGAATAGTGGCTTAGTGAATTGAAAAAATACGTTATAACTGTGTTTCCAGTGTCAAATGCCATTTCATAATGTTTAAACAAAATGTGACTTCTCCAACCGATTAGGGCGCTTTTCTGTGGTGGGAGGTAGGATAAAAAATAAAAAATCAATGAAACAAACGAAACCTGGAGCAAGGAATGATTGATGTATTCATTGCTAACTAGTTTGGCTGGACAAAAAGAAGGCACACTCAAGTGTAACATTTGACAATACAAGTGGCAATGCGACAGGGAAAGATAATGCGAGTAGCAAACGTGTAATTCCAGTAGCAAAAGATGGTATGTGTCTTTATTCAAGAACTTCATAGCTGAGAATTGTATTTACATACAATGTCCTTTTAAGTAGAGGGTGAATTTAGTATATGTAACCCAATTAGGATAGGAATGATGCGCATATTCATTCAGACTAAGCACTGGACTGAAATGAATTTACATTAAAGATCACTCCTTTCATTCACTACGGTAACTAACCAGTCAAAAATGCAACGAGTAGTGCTTGATCACTTTTGTAAGGTAATTCTTAAGGAACTGAATGACATATTTGTTAACAGTACATTTTAACATAGTTAAACAAAATGTTACACTGTTGATAAGTTCACAACGTATGCAATAGTAGTAAGGATAATACATACCAAGCTATAGAATGATGTAATTTAAATGATCGTGTAAAACACGCGGAGGTTAAAGAGCCCCATTGTCGACATGAAATAAGTGATTAAAGTGCGACCAGCTACAGGAGAAAGAAATTCCATTAACAAATGCGTAATTCAGTAAGAAAAGAACAATGTATGAATTAATTCAAAGCTAACAACGATAAAGACCTAGTGAATAGGTCGGTCCACCAACTTATGGATGTGCCCCCCCCCCCCCCCGGTACGAGCAACAAGCCACATCAACCTGTACCTAACAAACAAAACCTCAATTCTTGGAATCCAGCTTGGAATTAGCTTGCATACCTTAGCTGATGCCACGTCGGGCAAGCCCTGAGCAAACTTTCAGGTTGTATGAGATAGTAGTAAGGATAATACATACCAAGCTATAGAATGATGTAATTTAAATATATTAAACAAAATGTTACACTGTTGATAAGTTCACAACGTATGCGATAGTAGTAAGGATAATACATACCAAGCTATAGAATGATGTAATTTAAATGATCGTGTGAAACACGCGGAGGTTAAAGAGCCCCATTGTCGACATGGAATAAGTGATTAAAGTGCGACCAGCTACAGGAGAAAGAAATTCCATTAACAAATGCGTAATTCAGTAGGAAAAGAACAATGTATGAATTAATTCAAAGTTAACAAAGATAAAGACCCAGTGAATAGGTCGGTCCACCAACTTATGGATGTACCCCCCCCCCCCGGTACGAGCAACAAGCCACATCAACCTGTACCTAACAAACAAAACCTCAATTCTTGGAATCCAGCTTGGAATTAGCTTGCATACCTTAGCTGCTGCCACGTCGGGCAAACCCTGGGCAAACTTTCAGGTTGTTACACTGTTGATAAGTTCACAACGTATGCGATAGTAGTAAGGATAATACATACCAAGCTATAGAATGATGTAATTTAAATGAATTAAACAAAATTTTACACTGTTGATAAGTTCACAACGTATGCGATAGTAGTAAGGATAATACATACCAAGCTATAGAATGATGTAATTTAACTGATCGTGTAAAACACGCGGAGGTTAAAGAGCCCCATTGTCGACATGGAATAAGTGATTAAAGTGCGACCATCTACAGGATAAAGGAATTCCATTAACAAATGCGTAATTCAGTAGGAAAAGAACAATGTATGAATTAATTCAAAATTAACAAAGATAAAGTCATTAGGCTTCGGGTCTGACACGTATGTTTAAAGTGAGACACATCCAATATGCTGTACGGTGTTTAAAAAATGAAAAACCAAGTTTTGAAAAGGTAAAAACGAGTTTGGTCACTACAAAGAGATACTTTCTTTGCAACAGCTTAGTCATAATTAATACAAATAGTGCTACGTTGTGTAGCCTGCAGGCATAGCCTAAGTAAGTAACAATATGCTGGATCTAGATTTTGGACGCACGCGGTAGGCGAAGCTTACGTAGATATATATGTCAACTTATGACCTATGCTCGCGCTGCCTGCATCACATTCGTACACACCACCCCCCACCCCCCCCCCCCCCCCTCCGAGGACATTTCCTTCCCTTAAAAAAAATTCAGGGGGTAATCTTTTTTTTAAATTGGGAAAATTGTCGTCGGGGGGGGGGTAATTTTCTTCGGGGCGGCTGTCCTTGGGGGTTAGTTTTCCGGGGGGTAATTGTCCTGATACGCTATTTTTTCAATTGGTCTTTATTTGATCTTGGAATTTTTTGGGGGGCATGTGCCTCCCCAAAAAATAGGAAACATAACACACACATAATCCTATCGTAATTTGTCCCCCTTGTGCGAAATCTCCCCCCCCCCCTCCAACTGATAGTCAAACTTAAGAAAATTTACTTTGGGGACAACTTAAGACCATATATTTGAATAAGGAAACCACCTCAGCCCCCCCCCCCCCCACCCCCTCCCGAAAATAAATAGTAAGGTCCGCTACCTGAATGTCCGAGTCGTCATCATAAAGGCGAAGGAGGCGGGTTTGGGGGGGGGGGGCTGTAGGATGTTTCATGATTCAAATGTTATTGATTTAAATTCTCAATTATGTTTATAACATTGGATAACAAATTTCAAAATTATAGTGTAACATAGATTGGCTGACATTACAGTAAGACAATATATATATATATATATATATATATATATATTGTCTCACTGTCATGTCGTATATCTTTTTCTTTTTTCCTTTTTATTTGAAAAAAAAGAGAAAGAAAGGAAAAATATTATAACAAGTATTACCTGTACTATATTATGCTTTATGATTATCCAACCTCTCCTACGAGATGACCCCGACAACGAGACACTATTTCAAACTCGTGGGAGACAGTGAACATGGGATGACAATATATTATGCTTTTTACAATACTAAATTCCATAAAGATTAATATGGTTAACAAAAAACAACAACAACAAACAATATATTCCTGTACTCAATGTGTATGATGAATTGACAGGTTGTATGTATATTATGATGTGTTTGTTCTGTAATTATCTCTATCTTGTTTCATGACAACTTACATCAGCCTTAATTTTCGTTCTATTTGTTCCCTTTATTGTATTTCCCTTATTTTTGTTATGGTTTTGTTATTTAAAGGAATCGTTTAACAATGTTAAATCTGAGATACACGGTCCTACATGTAAAAAGTGTCTGTGATATGGTTTAATATTGAAGACCTAAAAAATCGCGCTTCAAAATGATCAAGAAGTGCCTCAAAAAAGTAAAAATCTTTGAGTGACCGGTTTTACCATACTCGTTTTCCCAAATAGACTGTAGTGTTATGAAAACCGTTCGGCGAACGGTTTTCAAAATGTGTAATTCCAATCATTAATATCTTGATAATCAGACAGGCGATCGGCTTGTAGAAGTCATGGAGTTCCTGATTGGCCTAAATGTTTATAATTATCATTGCAGCATGAGCTAAATCAAGGATTATTTCTAAAGGATCTAAGACAAAGTTACCGGATCCCTTTAAAGTAATTGATTTTTTATATTTCGTGTGTGAACGTGTGATGTATATATCGACTCGAATAACTATTACATGTGTTTTGTGTGTTTGCTTTGAATTTATCATGTCTCGAATTAATGTTTATTTCTATTGAACCTGCATTCATACATTCCGTATTTTCCTGTGTTTGTTCTGTATTTATCATTATATCCGGCCCCCTTGTTGCCACGAGGGCTAGTGTTGCACTAAAAAGACCTTATCAGACCTCCTTACCCATCACCCTCACCCCAACAATAAAAGACAAGAAATGGTTGATTCATATTAGGATTGCATGATACCTCTTTGAACGATACATGACGCGAAAACCGTCAAGATCCGAAAGTGTTCAAGCCCCCTATCCCCCAAAGTCTCAAACAAATCACAATTCTAAAGTGCCCCCCCCCCCCCACGTCTCACCCCTTTCCGGACAGGAAGTAGGCTCGTGGTCCGGCCCAACCCCGCTATATAATTTGTAGGTCCATAAGTCCTACTAAAAGCTACGTTCTACAAAAACATAATTGTCGTATAAAAAATTACAATTTCTGAAATAGCAACATCAGTCCTTAAATAACTATGAAAATGGGCCTGCTTGGTCTACTTCATGTCGCTTTGGCATAGCCTGTATAAGATCAGTCGGGACACCCTGGTGGGGCAAAATTTCCCACAAGGAAGTCAAATTACGATACGATTATATGTGTTCATGTTTTCCTTTGTTTTCGTCAACATAAGGAGCGGGAGATGTCTCTAAATAATTATCAAAGATAAAAGGTGAAATATAGCTACTTAAAAACAAGACAAATATTCAGGGCCATGTGTTGCCTTGGGGGTGTCCTCCGTCCAATATTTCCCTTTGTTATGAGCAATTTGGATATCGCTTAGGCCTATTTCATTTTATGGATAACGACCCTCATCCCGTATTATGAATAGCGAACCTTATTTCGTATTATGAATATCGACCCTCTACACCTATTATGAATAGCGACCGTGTACTCCTATTATAAATAGCGAACCTCATTTCGTATTATGAATATCGACCCTCTACTCCTATTATGAATATCGACCCTCTACTCCTATTATGAATATCGACCCTCTACTCCTATATAGCGACCCTCTATTCCTATTTATGAATAGCGAGTCTACTCCTGTTATGAATAGCGAACCTCATTTGGTATTATGAATAGTGACCCTATTATGAATAGCGAACCTCTACTCCCATAATGAATAGCGGATCTCTACTTCTATGATGAATAGCGACCCTCTACTCTTATTTTGAATAGCGACCCTCATTTCGTATTATGAATAGCGACCCTCTATTCCTATTAATGGATAACGACCCTCATCCCGTATTATGAATAGCGAACCTTATTTCGTATTATGAATATCGACCCTCTACACCTATTATGAATAGCGACCGTGTACTCCTATTATAAATAGCGAACCTCATTTCGTATTATGAATATCGACCCTCTACTCCTATTATGAATATCGACCCTCTACTCCTATTATGAATATCGACCCTCTACTCCTATATAGCGACCCTCTATTCCTATTTATGAATAGCGAGTCTACTCCTGTTATGAATAGCGAACCTCATTTGGTATTATGAATAGTGACCCTATTATGAATAGCGAACCTCTACTCCCATAATGAATAGCGGATCTCTACTTCTATGATGAATAGCGACCCTCTACTCTTATTTTGAATAGCGACCCTCATTTCGTATTATGAATAGCGACCCTCTATTCCTATTAATGGATAGCGACCCTCATTTCATATTATGAATAGCGAATCTCTACTCCTATCATGAATAGCGACCCTCTACTCCTATTATGAATAACAACCTTATTATGAATAGCGACCCTCATTTTGTATTATGAATAGCGACCCTCTATTCCTGTTAATGGATAGCGACCCTCATTTCATATTATGAATAGCGAATCTCTACTCCTATCATGAATAGCGACACTCTACTCCTATTATGAATGCTTACTTACTTACTTGCTTAAGTCGGGTCAACTGCCCGAGCTGTGATGGCCTTCCAAACATTCCTGTCCAGCATGGCTGCTTTAACCTCTGACAGCTCAAGCCCCGTATCCTTCTTGAGTAGGTCTGTATAGGTAAGATGAGGTCTTCCAGATTTCTTCTTCCCGTGTTTAGGTTTCCAGAGTAGAAGCTGAGATATTGGTTCATTGATGTTCCTACAGCTGTGGCCTGCAAAAGGTAGTCTTCTTTCCCTGGTCTTTTCTGATACTTTTGGTAGATTCCCGTACAGCTCCTTATTTGTCATATGCTGACTCCAGTGCACGTTGAATGCTGTCCTAAGCAGTCTGGTGTAGCAACCATCTAATTATTTTGCCAACTTTGTTGTAACTGTCCATGCTTCGCAGCCGTATAGCAACACAGATTCAACTGTAGCAGCAAACAAACGTTGTTTGAACTGCCTGGGAAGAGAAGATTTCCAGATTCTTCCAAGCTTACTACACGCTCTCCATGTTGCTGCCTTACGAGCTTTCACATCTTTTTCTGTGCTCACCATCAGTGCTCCCAGGTACTTGAAATCAGGGTCATTCTCCAACTGAATTTCATCATTTGTTTTTATAGTGATGATCTCCCTGTGATTGAATGACATGAACTTGGTTTTGCCTGAATTCATCCGGAGCCCGACCTTGCCTACCGATGTCTCCACCCTGTTCAGCAGTTTTGGGGCTTGCTCTAATTCCTCAGATAGCAGGGCTATGTCATCGGCAAAATCTAGGTCTGTTATGATTCCCGGTCTATTATGAATAGCAACCTTATTATGAATAGCGATAATAATAATAATAACAATATTTATAAAGCGCAACATATCCATCTCTAGAGATGCTCAAGGCGCATACAAATAATTTAAATTAATATTCAACATATTCAACATAAATTTAACAATATGCATTGAGCATCAGGTGAGTTTTAAGCCCAGTTTTGAAAGAAGAGAGTGTTCCTCTACTCCTATTATGAATAGCGACCCCGTTTCGTATTATGAATAGCGACCCTCTATTCCTATTGTGGATAGCGAACCTCATTTCGTATTATGAATAGTGACCCTATTATGAATATCAAAACCTCATTCCGTATTATGAATAGCGAATCTCTACTCCTATTATGAATAGCGACCCTCTACTCCTATTATGAATAGCGACCTTCGTTCCGTATTATGAATAGTGACCCTCATTTCGTATTATGAATAGTTACCCTATTATGAATAGCGACCCTCTATTCCTTTTATGAATAGCGACCGTCGTTTTGTATTATGAATAGCGACCATCTACTCCTACTATGAATAGCGAACCTCATTTCGTATTATGAATAGTGAACCTATTACAAATAGCGACCCTCTATTCCTATTATGAATAGCGACCCTCACTTCGTATTATGAATAGCGAACCTCTATTCCTATCATGAATAGCGAATCTCTACTCCTATTATGAATAGCGACCCTCTCCTCCTATTATGAATAGCGACCCTCATTTCGTATTATGAATAGTGACCCCCTATTCCTATTATGGATAGCGACCCTCCATTCCTATTAATGGATAACCAAACTCATTTCGTATTATGAATAGCGAACCTCTTCTCGTATTATGAATAGCGACCCTCATTTCGTATTATGAATAGCGACCCTCTACTCCTATTATGAATAGCGACCCTTAAGAATAATGAACCTTATGAATAGAGACCCTCATTACGCTTTATGAATAGTGACCCTCATTTCGTATTATGAATAGCGACCCTGTTCTCTTATCATGAATAGCGACCCTTATGAATAACGACCCCGATTTAGCATTTTGAATAGCGACCCTCTTCTCTGATTATGAATAGCGGTCCTTATGAATAATGAACCTTGTGAATAATGACCCTTTTCTCAAATTATGAAAAGCGGTCCTTATGAATAACGGTCCTTATGAATAGCGACATTGACCCGCTTTCTAAAGCTTCACATCTTATAGCAGAGTTTGCTCAGTATAAATAGTGAGTATCAGTCAGACAACCCAGCTCTTCTTTCTCAATTTTGTTTTCCTGTATGCTTCTTTTTAGCTTCTTAATGAGAAGTTAAAACAAGATGGCTGAGTGGTGTGACAATTCAATTTAAGATAAAACTCATGAATTTTAATATCTTACTATAATGACTGCAAAAAAAAAGAATGGCCCAATCCTTTGTTCCTAAAGTGGGCCGTAAAACAATTGCTGAAAATGAGCCGTCCCTTGGATTAAATATGAACAAATTAGGTTAAACAGCTATGATCTGTTAGCGAAAAATGAAGTACATACTGTAGGCCTTATTGTATATAAGGCACATGGACAATTTAAAATGTGGGATACACCTGTTCTACTCTACTATAACTTCTCTTTAACTACAAACCTCTTTCGTTTCTCTCAGTCGAGTTGAGATGCTTTGGGTTTGTCCTGGTCAATCTTTAAAAGTTGAGCTTTTATTTCAATGAATGTTGTTTTATCATAGGCTGTGAATCACATGTACAGACGTGCAGTATCTATCTTTAGTCAATGTATACATGATGTGCTACATGCATTATCTATCTTTTTAATCTGACTCACTTTTTTCTGATGTACAAGTTTGTTGTCACTCTTAGACACTGTTTAAGTACACAATCAAGTAATTTACCTCATGTAAATTTGTAACCCTTAATTTTATATTAATGACAGATGTTTTGAAATACCCGTACATTTTTTTCTCCAATATTTCATTCCTTCAAAAGAAGTAACTTGTTCATATTTGTATCTTGCCCAATTTCTCTCTCTCTCTCTCTCTCTCTCTCTCACTATTTCACATTCTATCTTTCCTTCTTTTTGTCTCTCTGTATCTGTCTGTCTGTCTCTCTCTCTCTCTCTCTTTATGTCTCCCTCCCATCTCTCTGTCTCTATCACTCTGTCTCTCTGTAGATGCTTGAGTCTATGAATAACAGTCTGTGTGGGTGTGAGGAGACCAAAGCAGAGACTGTATCCAAGCTGAAATACATGGTTTATGATCACTTTGATAATAACCCTACTATTATCAAAGATTCTATCGTAGATGTAACTAAATATGTGTCATGTATTAATTATAATTGTGATTGTTATGATCAAATATCGATAATTCTCGGTTTCATTTTTTCTGGGACGCACTTTATAATGTAGGACGTATCACAATGAGTTTTGGCACAATAACCACTGGGCTCACCCAAGCAGTATAATGCTCAACCGGATCTATGATGTCGAGCTTAACGAGTTCCCTGATTGTTGTTTCAACCTTCTCACGTGATTTGCTATGTATCGTTAAAAAAAAAAAAAAAAATCAATTAAATCCAATTAATATCAAAATTATTATATTACAAATCCCAAATGAGGGAGTGTAAAACAAGAAACGTTTTGAAGTCATTTTTGAAGTCTCATTTACTTGAAACTCCAAATGAACTATTATAGTACCAAAGATGATGATACAAATCAAGCCCCGGTATTACATTTGCCGTTTAATTACATTCTTAGTAAAATCATAACTTTGATTATTTCAAAGTGACTTTGAAATGTCGATATCTATAGGTTAAGACAAAGTGGCGCCTAACCGTAAAACAGGCCTTATACTTTACAACAAACATCAATTACCCTTAAACTCTATCTCTGCTTTTTGTACCAAATGTTTAAGAAAGTAAAACCACTGACGATAAAAATGACTCCATTTTAATTTGAAAAATGTTAATCTGCAAACAGAAACAGCACATTACTAATTACAATATTAAAGAAGTAGCTATGTAGGATGGGCTTTCTTTGATATATACACATATTTAATATTCACGCAAGCAGGTCTGCGAGGTCTATGAGCAAAAGTGAGCTTTTTTGAAAATAGCTTGAGGTTATCACTATTTATTATTTAAAGGAGATCAATTAACTGCTGGCAATTATCGCCCAACATTATACCACATATGCCATCGTAACTCTCAATAAATAAAATCTATAATTCTCTTTAAGATATCTTGTTACATCATCGAGTTCTTCCTTGACTTCTTGAGGACATTCGATACCATTAATTATAAAATACTTTATACAAACTTCCTTACCTTGGCATCAGACAAAATGCATGAGATTGGTTTAAGAGTTGTCTGACTGTAAGAGTACAATTTGTAACCGTAAACAAATTAGAATCTTTCACTTAACCTGCTACCTGTGGAGTTCAACAAGGCTAAATCCTTGGTCCTCTATTATAAATACTTTATAAAATATGATACGTACAATTCCAGATGTTCTTCCACTAATTCTCTTTGCTTTTATGCTTGTGGATGCATTAATTACTGAACTTTAAAAAGTACGAATTTGATTAAGCCAATAAAAATAATTTTAATTTGAAAAGAAGAATTACATGATTTTCAGGTACTCATTGCGGTATCTGCTTGATCAAATCATAATAGTCCTGAAAATAGAAAAAGTTTAAAGTATATTTAGGTCTTACAATAAAAAAATAACAATAAATTATCATGGAATCCACATATTGGTAACGTTTGGAACTCTGCCAAGAGATATTGCAGTCATTAACGAACTTAAACAAATTATAATCTTACCAGGTCTGGATTATGGAGTTCTTGGATGGCGAAATGCAGAAATAATATACCTTTTGACTTGAAGAAGTGAAGAATATTACTTCACTTACATACAATGCTGGACAAATTTAATGATTATAACTTGCGAAAAAGCAGAACGGTTGTGGATTTTAAGAGTAAAGTTATTCACAGAAAAGATGGAATTCTTTGTTGGAAACTTCGTACGGAATTCTTACAGATTTAATCTACTCTTTACTTTGTCTATTCTTCACATCTTTGACTGTACATTGTTTATATCTGTTCTCGTGGGTAACTGTATCTGTATATTTCATCTGTATATAGTGTACATATATATAAGAAATTATAAAAACATTATATTATTTAAAAAAAAAAAAATTAAAACGAATTATTTGCCCCAGCCTTTCCCATTAAATTAATTAATTTACTGTTATGGACACATCTAAAAAAAAAATACCAGATTAGATATGAAGAAGGCCTCGGCTCTCTCCCATAGGATAACTATCTTTAAAATAGCTACCCACAAAAAATATTACGACCCTGAATATAGCCTGCAATACAATCAGCTAATATTAATCTTCTAAGGGGGGTCATTACAGGGGTTGTTGTCTGGGAATCATAGGAGGAAGGGGGATTCGAGGTGATTAACAAAGGATTAGTTACCCGTGGAAAATGGTGGAGAGGGTAATTGTTGTAATATAAAACGCTAAACTGAATATATACTATGCATTTTACGATAGTTTCCAAGTAAATTCAACATTAAAATCAAAGTATTTTTGATGCATCTGTATTCCATTTTTTTTTTTAATATCTCATGATTATACTGTGCAAATTGATTTTTTTTTTCTTCATATTTTAAAATATTGGACAAGAAAACATTCATTAAAAGAAAATCTAACAATTAGCGATATAATTTACCATGAATAAGTTCAGTGAAGACAAAAAGGTGAACTATTAAATATAGTCATTTTTCCCCACGTAATGGTACAGGTTAATATGATGGGCCTAGTGCATGTACATTTCTTTGGGGAAAATTTCTGGGCTCAAACATATTATTTATGCCACACCAAAAAACACTTCGCACTGTCAAAGATATTTTTGTAGCTTAAAAGCATACACGTTTTAAAACAAAGAGTCCATAATTATAGTTTATCCCATCTTTTTAATACTTACAGATAATACAGATTACAAAAATGAATAATATGTTGGGGAATGCTAAGTTACGTAATATATTTGTAGGACGGGTGTTAGTTTATAGAACTCATACATTCCGTCTATGGTATTAAAGGTAAAGACCAGTATTGGAAACGCCCCAATTTCAAAAAATGAAATGGAAGCTCTCATTACCATTACCAATGTGAAAGAATATGTTTTGACTAATACATGATGATAAAAAATTTGCCGGGAAACCGCCTACTAATTCATAAATTCGGTAAATTTGTTTCTCTCATGGTCTGTGAGAGATATAGGGTAGTCCCATATACATCTTTCTGTGTATAGTGCTTGTAACTTTACGAAGAATAGGCTACATTTCTTATCATTTTGATGATTCCAGAACCTTGCAGATGCTAGATGCTAGATGATCAACCTTTTCTGATCGATTCCACAACGTTTCTTTCACAATGCAATCGCATGACCATAACTGGTCTTTACCTTTAAGCAAATAACTACCGTTGGTGAAGGTGATGTGACAAACTATCACTTCCGAGGCGATCTGGATGTAGCTATCTTTCCGAAGCGAAGCTGAGGAAAGATAGCGTATACATTCTGATCGACGAGGAAGTGATAGTTTGCCATCACCTGAAATCAAAAGGTGATTATTTGCTTTATATTCCACATCTAAATCAATTTAACTACAAACAGAAAAGGACGTGTATGCATCTACATAAAAGACACCATGCCCAAATTCACACCAAAAAAAGTAAAAACAGTAGTTTAACCCAACCCCTTGAGGGTACGGTGCGCGCATGTGTTTGTTTTAATTGCGCTCATTGGTAATGCGCGCTTAATTACGCCTGTTTTAGTGCGCTTTGGGTTAATCTTCAGTGAAAGTGCGTTGCCCTTTGTAGATAGTACCTCTATCTTCAGTGAAAGTGCGTTGCACTGTGTAGATAGTAGTACTATCTACACAATGTAACGAACTTTTTGCTTCTCCCATCAATAATGGGCGATCTATCTTTCATCACGTGATTTACTTTTGACCAATCGAAGAGCAAGATTCTTAGTATGTGGAATATAATACTAAATACTACAAATTCTATAGGGTCTAAAGGGATAGAGTTTATAGTAACAACATCAAAATAGAGACCTCTCTTTTAATGCACAATGCACGTCAAACAACGATTTCCTCCTTCATAAAAATCTTTTCTTTAAATCCGTATATAAGGGGGAATGCTCTCTAATAAAAATCACTCTGAAACACTTTTGAATAAATCATATGTTCACTGTTGAATCGCTCAATCATGAAATATATACATGTTGGTCATCTTTTTATCCAAACTTCAGATTTACAAATTTGGTTGTATACATGGAAGTTTTTTTTCTCCGAATGGAAATTATAAAAGGGAATTTTACGATTGGATTGATAGCCCAGTCTAATTGAGTCAAAATGGTAACTAAAGCAAGTTACCCATGTGATCATCCCTTTGAACATGGTGAAAATATTTGAAGAATTTACTTTTATGTATCTTCGTTCCAATTGCGATGTATTTCATTTCCCATAACACAAATTACTTAACAACTATAATCACACAATCAGGAAATCAAAGGTAAGTATTTCCACTCAAAGCATTACACGAATGTCTCGATGCTCTTCTCTTTCGGTATCTTGCTCATGCTGACAAGGACAACATCAGTTGCTGCTGACGAGGACGTATTCTTAGAGCTATGCGTGCCGCTACTTGATGTGGTAACATCTTGTCTCCTGACTCTTGCTGCAAGACAGGTCAGTCCCCACTGCTTACGAACCATTGGTTTACGAACACAGTAGAGCAGGAAGATGAACAGTCCTTGAAATGAGTTCAGTACAATGAAGATGGGCTCAACCACCTGAGATAACATGGAATAAAGATAATCATTACGAAAATGTGGCGGTTGAAACATAAGTATCATTACGTCTTTATAACGGTTCCGTGTTCAAACACTCAACCTCGAGCACATTATATGATATAAAAGTATATTCGTTTTTATGATATTTCTAAACTTTCCTGTAACAGTAAACTATAAACTTTTACAATGTTGACAATAGAAAATGCGTTTACTTTATGCTTCTCTTATGGATATTGTTCTTTCTACTGCACCTGACTGAATTCTCGGATCATCAGGAAGTATCCAGTGATCCATGTAAGACCAAGCACAAGGAGGATACAGATTGCATTTTGAACCCGTTCGATGCTCTCTCTACGTTCCACCTTGGCCTCTCTCTCGACCCGACCAGCGACATTAGAAGACTTCATCAGTTGACGGACGACGAGGGCAAAGATGACGACGTTGAACAGGATGATGATTGTCATGGGAATAAGGAGACCACCGATTTGAGCCCACAATTGGAGAAAACATCTAGAGGTCCAGTAAAATTAAAATTTAACAAATTAGAGAGAACAAATTATATAATTATGTAGAAAGAAAAATGAAAATCAATTAGCACTAATTCTACGAAAGATAAACGTTCCCCCAGCGTCAAATTGTAATAATACACTAATCTTTGTTACACCCCCATTCCCGCCCCCCCCCCCCCCCCCCCCCCCCTCAGAGGTCGGAATGACCGCATGCGTGTTGCCAAAATGTCCGGTAAAGGGGTACTTTTCGTGCGACAAAGTCCGGCCCGAGAATTGTAAAAAAAAGGGGTGTATTTGACTTTTCACCCGGAGATTTCTTTAAAAAGGGGGTGTTTTTCTTCTTTTTTTCTCTCATCTCTTTGGACTCCTGAGAAATTATTCCGAATTTAGAGGGGTACATTGAGCATTTTTCCTGATCTAGGGGGGTCTCCAAGGCAGGAAAAGACCGCGAAATGCCCGCGAAAGGGGGGTTCGGAATATTGGCAGTCCTCAGATAGGGGGTGCTTTCAAAAAGAGGGAACGAGCATATGCGTACCCTAAATAACATTGAGTGGGGGGGGGGGGGGGTGGGCGGGATCCCATTCTTATTACTATTGGGTATTTGGCATCACCTGCGCCTGGCAGGTAAAAAGCGAACTGAATCACTGTAACCCTCGTCTCATCTAAGTGAGAGTGTGAAGTAGGACCACTACACCGGGGTTTCCCCCATTCAAATACGAATAATGCGGTTGGTTCTAAACTTGCAAAGTTTGTGACTCTCCTCTACAGGGGGTCACCATTTAACATCCAACCCAATAGACGGAGTGTTCTCCAATTAAACAAAGCGTGTGTCTATGAAATAGTGGTAGGGCTCGTTAGCACACAACGCAAGCTGCAGTCATCCGCCCCTGGTTTGGACTCGAATTTTGGTACTTCAGGCAGACGCTTTACTGACTGAGCCATTTGTACACAGGTATTTGAAATAATAATAATAATAATAATAATAATAATTTGTCTTGTTTACCCAGGGAGCCTCATCAGTATTCATAGTGTTCTCCCTGAGGGCCCTGCAGTCATATTTAATATTTCAAATCCTGTGGCATGTATTTTTGTTTCCAAAGTAACATAAATGTAATGTCAGTTTTTAATTAAGCGAACCATACAAGACCGAGATTGCTTTTTGAAGCCAAATTTATAAAAGGAGATGGAACGCTGTATGAAAATCAAATGTGCTGCAATAATTTTGTTTAAATAAATATAACAAGAAATTGTCGTATCACTATGCTCCTTCCTATTGTCTTAATAAAACTCTATTTTTTTTAATTATAACCTTGTCACGAAAGGCCCAACTGGCCGTGTTATAATACCACAAAACATTGTAAAATAAATTTCTGTTTGGAGATTATGATATTAACAGGTTTGTAAACTACTCACAGATCTTCGTGCGCGTATTTGTCCTGGGCAATGGCTCCAGTTATAATGAGAATCATTGCAGGAATACCTTAAATAATAAAAAAAGAAAAAGGGGGGAAGACAATTATGATTAATTATATTTTCACATGTCAATGGACAGTTTTAAGGTCTTTCCGTAAAAGGAGGTTAAGATAAAATGCCTGTTTGCAATCGCCATTGTGTGATTTAAGCAAAGTGAAAGGAAAGGGTGCAGATGGTAATTGTTAATACCATCGCTTAGATAACATAGCAAAGGGGGTCATGCCCGCCTCCCCCCCCCCCCCCCCCCCCACTCAGAGGTCGGAATGACCGCATGCGTGTTACCAAAATGTCCGGTAAACGGGTACTTTTCGTGCGAAAAAGTCTGGCCCGAGGATTGTAAAAATAGGGATGTATTTGACTTTTCACCCGGAGATTTTTTTTAAAATGGGGTGTTTTTTCTTTTTTTCTCTCATCTTTTTGGACTCCTGAGAAATTATTCCGAATTTAGGGGGGTACATTGAGCATTTTTCCTGATTTAGGGGGGTCTCCAAGGCAGGAAAAGCCCGCGAAAAGCCCGCGAAAGGGGGGATCGGAAATGTTGGCAGTCCTCAGATAGGGGGTGCTTTCAAAAAGAGGGAACAAGCATATGCGTACCCTAAATAACACTGAGTGGGGGGGGGGGGGGTCATGTGGCATCCAGGCATTCAGATAAGATGTATAAAGACCTCGTTTGTGTTTTTCTTCTTCTAGAGTACAACGATCAATTTGTGGATCACTCGACAGATGTACAGATCTTATTTAAATGGAAAGCCGTTTTCAACGATTATGTAGACATCACAAATGGCCTGCCCCAGATGTGACCATGCAGCTAAAACTGTTACGCTGTAAAGCCATGATACTGTGACATTAAGCATCAATAGAGTCGGCAAAATTCACCCTCCCGTTTCAGATAATCATCTGTCTACCCCAAAATGTCACATATTTTTAAAAAGATGGTAATGAAACCCTTTCACGAAGAAGAAATCATGCATGCATATTGCAATCTTTGAATACAACTCTTTTAAATGCAGGTAATTTAATATTATCGTTGTTGATATACATTTCATATGTATTTTATTCTATAAATCATTCTAAATTATATAAATATATATACTTAGATTTGGTCTATTCCTCCGTACAGTGCTCAATGCTTATAGGCAGAGCAAAATAGTCTGCATAGTTCCATTAGTCTGCCTTATCCAAAATATATATATATATGTATATATATATATAAATATCTAAAATTATATTCTGTATCCATTAAAAACACATATAATTTGGTAATGATCAGTTACGATACTACTCGGAACGATTTTTAAAATGGTTGTACCCCAAGCAACGGCACCAGCTTTTACCATGAACCGTGGAATGTAGGTATCAAAGATCTTGACGATGATGAGATAAGTATTGTATCCCTCCACACCCATCCACGTGATCGAAGATAGAACGAAGAAGTGAACGAGCGCCGTAATGAACCCGCATGGACCTGCCTTTACATGACATTGACGTTTGGCGCTGTCCAGTGACATCATGACAATGAACGATACGTAGAGACAGAGTAACGTCAGGCACAGGCAAATGAAGATCTGGTTGGTCTGTTTTCCCCTCAGAACTCTTTCAGTTAACAAAAATATAAAGTTAATTTGTATTTGATTAATACATTTATGAATGTAGTGCATATATTATTATTTAGGAATAAAATGTTGGTGCTAGAGATTAATGATTTTATAGGCAATAGCAAAATATGCAGCATGCACAACTTGTCCGTCAGTTCGTCCGTACCGCTTTCTCCTTTAACACTGCAATTTCTCCAGAACCATCTGAGAAATGAACTTTATGATAATACGTATCACCATAGGAAGACAATCCGATTAGAATTTAGAATTTGGAATTTGGAGTAACTAGATCAAAGGTCACAGAGGTCAACTTCTGAAATTTCAGGTATTGGCCTCATTATCTTGATATCTTAAGAACCACTAGAGATATGAGGCTCAAACTTAGTGAAAATATGTATTACCATAGGAAGACGATCTGATCAGATTTGGGGTTAATATGTCAAAAAGGCAAAGTTTACGGAGGTCAATTTCCGAAATTCTAGATACACTACTATAAGACGCTTTACTATAATTGTATTTATATTTATGAGATGGATAACCTTAACCAAATAATTTGGACTAGACTCTTACCTATTTGATATATATGTTGCAAGGGTGACAAGCAGGCTAACTATTGAAATACAACACCCTATGTACGTTAGAACTTCGTATGCTTGCTCAGAAGGCCCATCCTCTCTGGAAGTATCCTACAAAAAGAATAAATTTATCACCAATGTTAATATCCAGCTCATTATAATTATACACTCAACCAAAACATAGAGCTATATGAAAACCCAACATATATATGTGAGTTCTAGGTGAGTTTAGATTGCTGTCATTAATTTGTCGCCGTGGATGGACACACGCCATTTGAGAAGCCCCATCCCACTCCTCCCAAAAATCCCACTCCTGAAATTAAAAAACAAGAAAAGGAAGAGGACAAGGAAGATAAGCGAGAAAATACAAGAAATAAGACAGAAAAATGCTCTAACTATCCACAAATGCAATCACTTCAATCAGACGCTACGTTCTCTACAATAAAAGAAGAACTATAGAAATTTAAATAGACCGCGATTACATTGTGTGTTTACAAGGGCTTTAGTATATAGAAAGACAATAGCGGGCCTTTCCCACAAAATCCGGGGATCTTTTGTTAAATGGGGAAGTCTCTTCCTGGAAAGAAATATTCCTCGCATCTTCCAAGATTAAAGATGAAATTATTTCCAATGGGGGAGAGATAACATGCAATACCCCGGGATTCTCAGGCAACGTGCTCTGACAAATAAAGATGAGAAAGATCTTACCATAAGGACGGCAAAGTTGGAGAGATGGTTACAGCCACAAACGATCTCCTGTTTCTCATCAGAAGGAGGATCACAGTTGTTATCATCAGGTGATCTAATTCCATATGCCGAAATAAGATGACACCCTTCTTGAGACCAGTCATCAAAGCCAACATCCCAGTATGAACACGACGGATTCGTTAGATTAGTCTTGTAAGGGAATTCAAATACAAAATAATTTGCGTTTGACTTTAGTTGTTTTCATAGGAGTTTAACTATTGCTAACAAACACATAGTGCATGTCCTTGCCTGATATAAATACCAGAGAATCGTATACGATACAAATAATACATGTTTGAGAGCAGGCGCGGATCCATAGGGCCTATTACCCCCCCCCCCCCCCCCGCTTACTCACCGGCTGGCTGAGTCGCAACTAAATATTTTCTCACGGACTGGCTGCCCCCCCCCCCCCCCCTTCTTGCCGCTGGCTGGATCCGCCACTGTTTGAGAGTGCATTAGTGAATATGCACTGCACGCAGGTTAAGTCACAGTAGCCTAGGATAATGAACGAGACTTGTCCAGTTCATTGTCCGTCTCATTGTGACTTAACCAAGTGCAGTGCATATCACTAATGCACGAGCTAAAAACATGTATTATCAGTTTTATAAGATGGGTCTACAATATGAGTATAAAGTAGAAAAACTGACGGTTGTTATCACCAAAATACACTCCCCGTGCATAACATTAATGCAGGCCCACGTGATCAATTTCGCCACTTCTCATTGGCTACATTCTTACCGATTTTAACATTTTAGAATGATACGGAAATAATTATAAAACACTGGAAATAATACTTGAAGATAAGAGAAAGCACAGTCATGCTCATGTATTTGTGCAGTAACTTCGAAAATGACATTCCTTAGGGCCTACCATTATCGGGGTAAACGTAAAATTGATGGGTTCTGTCAGATTTGCTATCGTCTCGTTCCCAATGCTCAGTGATATTACAGGTGTGTTAGCAGATCGGTCGATTCCTCCACTCGTGTTCTTCAATGATTTAGAAATGAAAAGGGCTGGTGTGGAAAAGACAGTGAAGATCACGCGAACAAAGCCGCTAGTACTAGACCTTCCTCTAGATATCGACGATAAAGCAGAGGAAATCGCAGATGGTATGTTGACAACAGCGATATTATTCGGTTGTGTAGCTTCATCATTTGAAGTGTGGATGTTGGTGTCGGAATTCGTCTGATCAGAATTGATGTATCTTGCTAACGAGAGAACTATACCGTTTGAGATGACATTGGTAGGTACGCTTTGGACCTGAAAAGTTAAGAAAAATGTAATTTGAACATAAAAACGTTGCTTTTGCCATGAATAAGAATATAATTATGCAGGATTATAAGGCGTCATATCCAACTTAAAAATCAAATATCCAAGAGGCAAAGTATTAAAATTGGGAAATGAAGTTCATCTTTTCACGTGTTATTGACAGATATCTTATTTTGGGCAGGAGTGTTGGTAGATGTCAGCTTTATTTACAGTTTAAATACTTACATTCTTTTTGTTGGAAAAATTATTGGTCTTTGCTGCCCTGCCAAGGGAAGAAAGTATGATTTAATCGGCGTTTTATTCGACATAGATTATACAATTTTCTACCTACCTGCACGGCAATATTTGGTTGTTGAATGGTAAGATTTCCGCCGTCCACTACATGAATCCTGCCGATCTGCTTCTCAAATACTTTAACGACGTCACTGACAGAGTCTGATGCTGATTCAAGTGTTTCTGTATCCACCTCGGCGATGTTACTCACTATGGCAACAATGGATTCAGTAACCTGTTATTCAAAATCAAGTAAGCACATTCACTTACATGTTTCGAAAGCAGTAGCATAATATATTAGCATGAAATAAAATTTGAACACAGGAGTGATTGGAGATAAAAATGTGGATAGTCTGATTTGACAATATCTCAAAATGGTCTTTATTTTAGTAAAAGCCGGATTAGCCAGTAAAAACATTTTAAACAAACTGAGTCGTAATAACTTTATATGTACGCAAGTTAACTGGACATGTTTCACAACAAATTTAATAAAAACCAAAGAGACAAGTTAGATGAAATATTTTGTGAAAGTGTTGCATTCACGAGACTTAATTATAAATTAAGAAACATACCTTTTTACTGTAGCTCCCTTGTGCTACATCACTGATATTTGAAATTATATTTGCAATCGAAGAAATGTCATCAGAGGCGATACCACCGGTGTTACTTGTCGCCAAACTGACATTTTCACTGAGCTTATCAACAGTCTTAACTGTAACGATAACCTAGGAACAAACGAAATCGAAATATCAGTCTGCTTGTGATTGTTGTTCTATAGAGTCATGCAAACACAATAAATAGTATACAGTACTTTTTTTTTTTTTAACATCAGTCTCCTGTCTACAGGACCGGGGGTTTCCACTTTTATGGCAGGATCCCTTTTTAATCTATTAATATGTATTGCTCACAATACAACCTACGTACACTCTGCCTCCAATCAGAGAAGGTATTAAACCCACCTGTTCTCATTTCTGAGCGTAACAACTTATCGCTGGATGCTCTGCTTCACATCTGTTTCGTTCATGGGGCTCTTATTAATGTTATGTCGGTTGTACGATGTGTCTAATAATTTATAAACTTAGATTGCTTTCGATCCCGAATAACTCATAATGAGTCGTCTCGTGACTCAGTGGTGACAATTTAATAAACAGAAAATAATCTTGAAATGGTTGAAATAGATATCTCAATATTGAAATTACCTTTGAAAGCTGGCTAAGTAAATCGCTGACATTTCTTAATGGTCCACAGTTATCAATGGGATCGGGAAGCCACGTACTCTGTGAAATCAGATCACCTACGCATACGGCACGCCCGATTGGTTGGTCAGCTGTCAAACAAATTCACAAACATTTACTATCCCCATATTATTATTGAAATTAATGAAATAAAAATTGGATAACTTATTTTGATGGGAAATGTCTTGAGATAATAATATGAACAATGATGAAAAAACATATTAGAAAATACAAATATGAAGCTGTAAAGACTTTAATCCTCTAATGTTCATATTCATGCAAATCTCTTCTGTGAACATTAGATGAATACATCTTTTAGAGTGATCCGTTCGTTCAATTAGACTCAGATTAACTAATTACATTTGAATTTCCTGGAGGGAGAGGTAGAGGCAGGTGGAGTATTAATGAAAAGTATTCTAATTTACCGTTTGCTCTGTTGAATGGACATACTTCAGTTGAGCTCCCCCACTTTCCGTTCTCACCCTCTAGGAAACTGATTAGTCCAAAACGCGATGACGTCCATGTCAGATTCTTACAGATCGCTGGGTTCCATGAATATAAGAAAAAAACAAATATAAGGAGCGAGCACTAAAGGTATTAATACTATGTTCATTTTGGATGAAATGAGACAGTTTTGAGTTCTCCTAATGGTCTGTTTATACAAACAATATCGTTAAGACTCTAAACTTCCTGCAAAAATATATTCACTAACAACTTTTTTAAAGGCATGCCATTGTTCTTTTCCGAGCCACTATGGTAATTGTAGATGCAGACAACAATTATGTGTAATTTTTAACAGTCGTTGTAAAATGATTCTGTGGCAATCTATTTTTTTCGTAATTATTATGTAAGTAGAAGTCAATATTGAATTCCAATAAACGAAGATGACACTTGACGAATTCTTACCCGTGTTCTCGATTTCTACACTGTGGACATCGAGAAAACCATTCGAGTTGTTAGCCAAACCATCAAGAGCTTCACTAACAAGTTCTAGTTCATCGAATGCAGTCAGAGTGGAATTCTTGATGTAGACATTCAGGTCAGCAATCACAACTGCCTGCCGGGTGAGTTTGTTGCATACCACCGATGGTGACAGGTCCTTGAAAGAGGTATCATTCGTAAGACCTTCAAGAACCTATACAAAAATCAAAAGGTTTCATGAGGTTATACCCTTTTGTTTTAATAAATATTATTCATATTTTTCTTTTGACTTTAAACATAAGAGGTACATTATAGATTGGAAACAGGCGTTTTATTTTTGGGAGATATACAGTGTGAGTCAAAAAAAACTTTACACCTAGGAAATTACTAATAATTTTAAAAATAATTTATGAACAGTGAAGTATTATACATCATATGAAAGAGTGTTTTATCCTGAATCGTTTGGTACCATTTTTGGGTGGTATGTGTTCACGCTTGGATGAACAAGAGGTATTGTTTGCGAGAGTGCAAAAATCGAATTGCGCCAAAGTATTAAAGTGAGAGAATGAATTGAATGTATGAAATGAGATGCATTGCAGATGCTTTTTTCAGTAGCAAAGTCACACACACACACACGCACACGCACATATGAAACACATACACACTAACACACCCACACACACACACGCGCATACACACAAACATATGATAATGGTGTTTTAATTTGGAGTAAAATATGCATGTACAAAAAAAACACATTCTGTTTCAATATGCTTTGTCAAACTTTATTTTTTACTTGATCTTCAAATTGTTAACGATAATTATGATGATAATGTTAATTCAAATGCTTATCATCATGGATCCTTTGAAGCTTCATTTGTGACCAGCAAGTAACTGTCCGTTCATCTACTCCTCGACATGACCTCCGTCCCTTTCGATGTACTTTCTAGCGCGATGGAGCATCTCCTGAAACACTCGACCAAGCATGCGCCTGTCTCTCCCAAGTGCTTCGCTCTCAATCCTGATCCTCTCTCGTAGGTCGTTGAGGTTCGCAGGTGGGCTCTGGTACACCCGAGACTTGAGGTAACCCCAGACGAAAAAATCAAGCGGTGTTAGGTCCGGGGATCGAGGTGGCCACTCCACAGGTTCGTTCAGAGCGATGATCCTGTTCCCGAAGAGTTCTCTCAACCTGGTCATCACAATCCTTGTCCTGTGAGCAGGGGCACCATCTTGTGCCCACCAAAGGTGCCTGAAAGGACCGTTTCTCTGACGCCTAAATCGTGCCATCTGATCCAGCGCCGGGACAACCTGATCATCTATCATTCTTAGTCTGCATCTAAATTTGCTATGCGAGTGTGTGTGTGTGTGTGTGTGTGTATGTTATACCCCTATAGAGATATACTCTGTGCTGTGTTATACCCCTATAGAGATATAGTCTTTGATGTTTGATGACTCACTAATAAATGCCCACTCCACTTTAGTTAGTAAATGCCCACCCATTTGTTCCTAACTTTGTATTGTTTAGTAAGTTTATATGAGTTTGCTATGTCCAGTGAGCACAAAGAAACTCTACCCTCAGAATTACAGACTAAGGATTAATCCCCCAGTTTAGTAAACATGACCCTACCAGCATAAATGGACGAACTTGGAGATTAAGACTTGAGCAGGGATCGGTCAGCATGAATAGTGTACAACATGTGTCATTCTACATTTTGAGTGAGCACTGAGTACACCAACTGACTTGTTTCTCCTCATCTTTGATTATTTCCAGGTAAGACAATATCATTTCTATCTATGTATTTTGATATTAGTATGTATACATGTATATTGTATATTTTATGTATTCATGCTAAAGTAATACATTTTACTGGTATTCCATCCATAGTATTTAGCAGTTTAGTTGGTTATTATAAAGCAAGAGTATTGTAATGCTTTATTATATCATGGTGCACCGTTTTAGCTTTCGAACAGAGTAAGTAACTGTCTGTTTGGCTTTCTATTGGATATTTACTGTATCTATAACTTTATTGTATTACTTTTAAACATGATCAGTTTTGGTACTTGAACCTTTGAATCATGTATATATATATATATATATATTATTATATAAATAAGTAGATTAAGACTTCGATGTGAAAGGGTTTAGCAACTCCGAACTCCAGAAAGTGAGGAGACTGGACCTAAGATGAGAGTGAATGATAAGAGCTGTAGATAGAGGAATCTGTGGTCTGTCCACCATGGACCTACCTAGAATATTGACATAGGGTAGTCTAATAGATCAGACCCATTTAGCATATTATGTTGTATTGTACATAGTCTTTCTTGTATTAATAGGACTTGAGTTTAGAATAGTGATTCAGAGTGCCTGGAAAGTAGACTAACTAGGAAGACTGGTAGTTGAGCTTGTGCAAGTTGATTTATATGATTATTGGATCAAGCTTCCTCCCATGAAGATAGTTTTAAAAGACTGCTTTGTTTTATAATACTTTAGAGAGTTTTACATAGTTCTCTTTATGTTCTCTCAATATTTGTAGTGAATAGAATATCTTTGTTCCAGTTTGGTAAACTTGTATAGTTTGTTATTAGAGTAGTCATTAGTTGTTTGTTATTAGAGTAGTCATTTTGATGTGATGATTTAAAGTGTCATTACTACTTTTGAGATTCAGTTTAGTAGTTTGTTAAACTACACTTTAAGTTTATTTCTTATAGTTAATTGTTAGTTTTATTGGATGATATAATAGAACTTGTATTAAATAATCCTTGATTATTTAAGGGAGTTTACTTGGATACCGTTTTATAATAATAGTAGGACTTCTTTATGAATAGTATGTTCATGAGAGCATAAGGATAGTTAAAGGAAAAGTCATGGTTTATATGAACATGGTATCTTTAGTATAAACATGATCCGGGTTAGTTCTCGGGTTTGTATATAATATATATTGTAATTGGTTAGCGTATAGAATACATTCACAGGTAGTATTTAGCAATTTCAAAGGAACATGCTTAAGGATGAAATTGTTAAGAAGTGTGATGTACAAGACGTTTGATATTAATTGTTATGGTTATGTATCCATTAGGATAAGGAGACGGAAAACATTATAATTCTAGAAGGTTTGTTCTGACAATATTGTTATTGTATGATGATTTCTGTCATTCGTTGATATTTATTATGGAGATAATAAATGTGTCATTCTACATTTTGAGTGAGCACTGAGTACACCAACTGACTTGTTTCTCCTCATCTTTGATTATTTCCAGTTATTTACAGTAACCATCCCTACACGCCATAGGGGTGTAACATTTTGGAGGCACTGCCCGGATGGTGTTTGGCTAGAAGATGATAAATTAACTGACTGTCATCTCAATGTCAATGCATCATCCACAACCTAGGGGACCAGCGTGGGTCACCACTATGACCACCTAGCTTCGTCTCCATCAAGCTCTTAGGTGATCTCTTCTAGGGCAGACCAGGGACTAGAACTGAAGATGGCAGGCTTCGAAGGGCTCAGGGAAGACGTGCTTGGGAGGATAGCCGCAAGCACAGCGGAAGAGCTTCAGGCAGCTGCAATGCTTCTAATAGTGTCCAGTGAGGATGTTGTCACGGCGCAGACCAAGGGATTATCGGGACTGCGGCGTCTCAACAAACGATCTCTGCTCAGTGAGGAAGTCGCCGAGGAAGAAGATGGAGGAAAAGGTCCTGGGATAGAGGTTCCTCAGACGAATCCATGGCCGTTCGTGACGGGACCGCAATATCAAGCAAGACAGGCTGGATATCAGTAGCAGCCAACCGACAAGGTAGGACTTCAAGCGTGGCCACCATTCGCCGCAAGACAACAGGTTTCACCCCCAAATTAGAGAATATCAGCTTTAAGAACATTTAACTTCAATCAACGCAGAACTTAGGACCGGTGGATGCTGAAAGTCATGAGAAGCTTAAGTGAGGACATCGTACAAGGTCGAAGACGACAGAGAGATCGTACTTGCTGCATGGACGAAAAGATGACTGAGAGCATGAGTATAGCTAAGAGGCTACGTCACCGGTAGGAGGTTGAAATTA
The DNA here is from genome assembly GCA_035222895.1 of Strongylocentrotus droebachiensis. Taxonomy (NCBI): domain Eukaryota; kingdom Metazoa; phylum Echinodermata; class Echinoidea; order Camarodonta; family Strongylocentrotidae; genus Strongylocentrotus; species Strongylocentrotus droebachiensis. The sequence continues at coordinate 46,947 of JAVYIG010010307.1, forward strand.
AATGTACAGAAAAGTTTGACTGAAGATGTATAACTGAAAAGTCTAAATGCAGGTTAATATATGTATATGTGAAGATTCCAAAACAGAAACTTTGATGAGTCTACAAAAAGAAGCACTGCGCAGTGTAACAGGATAGGAGATAACCTTTGCAGCATTTGACACATTAGTATTTATGTTGTACAAGAGGGTTTCTCAAACAGCCTAGCAGTGTAACAGGATAGGAGATAACCTTTGCAACATTTGACAAATTAGTACTTATGTTGTACAAGAGGGTTTCTCAAACAGCCTTGCAGTGTAACAGGATAGGAGATAACCTTTGCAACATTTGACAAATTAGTACTTATGTTGTACAAGAGGGTTTCTCAAAGGGTATGACTCATTAATTTTGTCATAGTTGATATGTTATTAGGGATATATTCTCTTTCTATTGAATAGTATTAAGGATCTATAGATTCAAGTTGGGACCGTTAACACCCTGACTTACTTACTTTATCGATAGATTTATATAGCACGACTATAATGACTATGTTACACCATGTAACAGTTGAAGGAATATCAGTGCATGGTATATTTTCTTGGTTTAAACATTGGGATTTTTTTTCTTTCCCTTACAGTTATGACATTGTTTGAGTGTCAAGTGGACATTTATTTTTTTTGGTGGGGGAAGGTGTTATACCCCTATAGAGATATACTCTGTGCTGTGTTATACCCCTATAGAGATATAGTCTTTGATGTTTGATGACTCACTAATAAATGCCCACTCCACTTTAGTTAGTAAATGCCCACCCCTTTGTTCCTAACTTTGTATTGTTTAGTAAGTTTATATGAGTTTGCTATGTCCAGTGAGCACAAAGAAACTCTACCCTCAGAATTACAGACTAAGGATTAATCCCCCAGTTTAGTAAACATGACCCTACCAGCATAAATGGACGAACTTGGAGATTAAGACTTGAGCAGGGATCGGTCAGCATGAATAGTGTACAACATGTGTCATTCTACATTTTGAGTGAGCACTGAGTACACCAACTGACTTGTTTCTCCTCATCTTTGATTATTTCCAGGTAAGACAATATCATTTCTATCTATGTATTTTGATATTAGTATGTATACATGTATATTGTATATTTTATGTATTCATGCTAAAGTAATACATTTTACTGGTATTCCATCCATAGTATTTAGCAGTTTAGTTGGTTATTATAAAGCAAGAGTATTGTAATGCTTTATTATATCATGGTGCACCGTTTTAGCTTTCGAACAGAGTAAGTAACTGTCTGTTTGGCTTTCTATTGGATATTTACTGTATCTATAACTTTATTGTATTACTTTTAAACATGATCAGTTTTGGTACTTGAACCTTTGAATCATGTATATATATATATATATATATTATTATATAAATAAGTAGATTAAGACTTCGATGTGAAAGGGTTTAGCAACTCCGAACTCCAGAAAGTGAGGAGACTGGACCTAAGATGAGAGTGAATGATAAGAGCTGTAGATAGAGGAATCTGTGGTCTGTCCACCATGGACCTACCTAGAATACTGACATAGGGTAGTCTAATAGATCAGACCCATTTAGCATATTATGTTGTATTGTACATAGTCTTTCTTGTATTAATAGGACTTGAGTTTAGAATAGTGATTCAGAGTGCCTGGAAAGTAGACTAACTAGGAAGACTGGTAGTTGAGCTTGTGCAAGTTGATTTATATGATTATTGGATCAAGCTTCCTCCCATGAAGATAGTTTTAAAAGACTGCTTTGTTTTATAATACTTTAGAGAGTTTTACATAGTTCTCTTTATGTTCTCTCAATATTTGTAGTGAATAGAATATCTTTGTTCCAGTTTGGTAAACTTGTATAGTTTGTTATTAGAGTAGTCATTAGTTGTTTGTTATTAGAGTAGTCATTTTGATGTGATGATTTAAAGTGTCATTACTACTTTTGAGATTCAGTTTAGTAGTTTGTTAAACTACACTTTAAGTTTATTTCTTATAGTTAATTGTTAGTTTTATTGGATGATATAATAGAACTTGTATTAAATAATCCTTGATTATTTAAGGGAGTTTACTTGGATACCGTTTTATAATAATAGTAGGACTTCTTTATGAATAGTATGTTCATGAGAGCATAAGGATAGTTAAAGGAAAAGTCATGGTTTATATGAACATGGTATCTTTAGTATAAACATGATCCGGGTTAGTTCTCGGGTTTGTATATAATATATATTGTAATTGGTTAGCGTATAGAATACATTCACAGGTAGTATTTAGCAATTTCAAAGGAACATGCTTAAGGATGAAATTGTTAAGAAGTGTGATGTACAAGACGTTTGATATTAATTGTTATGGTTATGTATCCATTAGGATAAGGAGACGGAAAACATTATAATTCTAGAAGGTTTGTTCTGACAATATTGTTATTGTATGATGATTTCTGTCATTCGTTGATATTTATTATGGAGATAATAAATGTGTCATTCTACATTTTGAGTGAGCACTGAGTACACCAACTGACTTGTTTCTCCTCATCTTTGATTATTTCCAGTTATTTACAGTAACCATCCCTACACGCCATAGGGGTGTAACATGTATGTGCGAGTGTGTTTGTGTGACTTATTGAGTGTGACTCTGTGTATGTTTTGATATGTGTGACATGATTAATTTTGGTAGGGATGTTATTTGGATCTGCAAAGACCGAATTAATACCGAAATCCCAATTGTTTTATTAAAACATCACATAAGCATTATTTGGCGCAAGTCGATTTTTGCACTCTCGCAAACAATGCCTCCTATTTATCCAAGCGTGAACACATACCACCCAAAATGGTACCAAACGATTTTGGATGAAACACTCTTTCATATGGTGTATAATAATTTACTTTTCATAAATGATTCTTAAAATTATTAGATTTTTTCTAGGTGTAAAGTTTTTTTTGACTCACACTGTAGTGGTATTTCAGCTTTAACTTTTAATAACTTTAAAGCAGAAAGCAACATTCCGTTTCAAAAGGTGTCAGGCTTTTATAGACAAAATAATTTGAAACGTTGATTAAAATATCTTTTATCTTTCAAGCATTTCAAATCGCATTCATCCGGTATACACTGTAGACACCGTTGAAATTGAGAGCAAAATTACCTGATCATTTTACGACACATTTCAATATAAGTCTTCCTATATGTATTGTGGTCATATCTGTGGGCATGTTTTGTCCTTGTCTTCAATCTTTCCTATAAATATATTTCTCAGTACTTACATAATAAATATTACTGATGTTGAGCGATATCTCAAGATAGCTGAGAGAAGTACGGTCGGAGAGGTTATCATTCGAAGTGAGATTGAATTTTAAATTAGAAAGGTGGATGTTGTTCACACCTGCATCAAAAGAAACGTCAAATATTATATTCGTATAATAATAATGATAACAATATTTATAAAGCGCAACATATCCATTTCTAGAGATTCTCAAGGCGTATACAAATAATTTACATTTATATCAGGAATTCAACATACTTAAGATTAAAGGAATATTAAATGTTAAATTACATGTAAGTTCATCATGGCATCTTAATATAAATGTAAAGATCACTGTAGTTTCCGGAACATCTGTGTTACCTTTTGCTCATAATCTTTTCTTATTCCTTTTAAACGACTCTTTCAAGTTGAACTGCCTTAAGAAAATATACCATCTTTCAATACACATCGCATGAAAGATACACCAATTAGGTCTTCGGAAAAGAATGTATGCACACTATATTGTGTTTTTTTCTGTTACAAAACCCTTAGTTGTATAACAAATTAAAATCGAGGCTATCTAACTGATATTAACTGGATGGGGATGTAATATATGTTTTTCAGACCGCGAGGGATCTATAGTTTTCTTCGCGATCATACCCACTTTGGAAAATATACCTGCAATATAGGGCATGCAGATTGGTGGAAAGATAAGACAAAAACACGACATTCTTTAACCTCACCTTCAATGTAAATACACTGTCGCTCATAAAGTTGGAATATTTTTGTTTTACCACAATTTATGGAATTATTTTAAAAATAATTTAAAAATAATTGATATAGATAATAGTATACATTCTCAGATTTTATTAAATAATAATTTGACAATGTGTGTTTTGCGTGACTGCTAATTAAGCATGTGTATGCTACTATGCTTTTTAACTAGGGTACCTACGCCCTTAAGTCATAAATGCCAGTAATGAGGATTAATGTTCCACAAAAGGGCACTAATAAAGCACATCGACACGGTTTTGATCTTGGGGCCTCACAGTTACGAGGCCATTGCTTTGTCACTGAACCACGACTGTACGCAGCGGGGGCTAGGGTAGGGCAGTTTCCATAAATTAAAAAAAAACAAAGAAAGTGCAATAAATTTTCAATAATTTATTGCATTTTACCCCAGTCCCCAACATAAAAAAATCCTTTGTGTGCCCATGCCTTGAGCCATAATGCATGGCCGTCCAGAGGATTTGTTTATGCTGGGGGCCGGGGTAAGATGCAATAAAATATTGAAAATGAATTGCATTTTCTTTGTGTTTTTTTATTTATGGAAACTGCCCCCTACCCTAGCCCTCGCTGCGTACAGTCATGGTTCAGTGACCAAGCAATGGCCTCGTAACTGTGAAGCCCCAGGATCAAAACCGTGTCGATGTGCTATTATATTAGTGCCTTTTGTGGGGCATTAATCCTCATTACTGGCATTTATGACTTAAGGGCGTAGGTCCCCTAGTGGATAAGCATAGTAGCATACACATGCTTTAGCAGTCACGCAAAACACACATTGGCAAATTATTATTCAATAAAATCTGAGAATGTATACTATTATCTAGATCTATTATTTTAAAATTATTTTTAAAATAATTCCATAAATTGGGGTAAAACAAAAATATTCCAGCTTTATGAGCGACAGTGTAGATGCCATCTTCGTGTCTAAAAATCGTCCATTTCCAAAGCCTCGGCAGAAGTAGTATCCAATATCACTTGTGGAAACGGATGGTATACGTAGAGTGCTTTGATTTCTCTTGTTGGGTAGAGGATGGCCATCTTTGTACCACGTGTAAGATTCAGCATTGTTGAAGCTGCATGTGAGCCGTACGGTGGTGCTCATATTCATCGTTTGGCTCTCAGGATGACCGGCTACTTCAACAGGAACTGTATTTTTAAAATTTAGAATCATAGGAGTTAGATGTGTCGTAGTAGAGTGGATTAAGCACTTGACTTGAAATTCAAAAGTCGTGGGTTCGATCCACAAAATGGCATACTGTCTTTTGGCAAGGCATTAAAATAAAAAGATAATACACAGCAGTGAGGACATTAGTAAGAATAACCCACACAAGGTACATTTGGAACAGTTTAATACACCCCAGGGTATAGCCGAGGTTGTTTGGACTGTTTCGAAAGTACCGAGTGTAGAAGAAAAAATGATGAAACTGTTGTGTATCATTTGTTTTTTAAGATGATGTACTATTTGTCATTAGCATTTACCAATGACCGGTCATTAGTAAAATTACGTGTTAAGCAAAATAATTGCTCGTCACGTGTACGCTCTCTACCAATCATTTGATTAGGATCCGCTCCATCATCTCATGATGTACATTTGCCACTCCATACCCAGGAGAGAAATGGTTAACTTGTAGGATGACGAAGGCCTTTGTGTTAGTAATTGTCGTAAATTATACCCTCACGGTGACTATTATGGTATATCTATCTATCTATCTATCTATCAGGCTATAGTTCATCCAGACGTTGGACAAAGCCCTCCTCATGAAATTTCCATTCTCTTCTGTCTCTAGCTGTCCTGGTCCAAGCGGCCGTTCCCATGTATGATGTTAGGTCATCTCTCCATCTTCTCTTCTGCCTTCCTCTTCTTCTCTTTCCCACCCTTGGTTGCCATTCTGTTAAACGATTTGTCCATCTATTGTCCTGCAGTCTTGCTACATGCCCAGCCCATCTCCACTTTGATTCTCTTACTTTCTCCATGATGTCTTTAACCTTTGTTTTCTGGCGTATGACTTTGTGGTTGATTTTGTCTCGCAGAGATAAATGCGATATCTTTCTCTCCATAGCTCTTTGAGTAGTCACAAGCTTCTGTTCTAGCTCCTTTGTCAATGACCATGTTTCTGATCCATATGTCATAGTTGTTAGAATGCATTGGTTGAACATTCTTCTTCTTAGTGACATGGGTATGTTTTTATCGGTCAACATGTCTTTGTATCTTCCAAAGTTCATCCATCCTGCTTTTACTCTCATCATAACTTCTTCTTTTGTGGTGTCCTCCATTTTCAAAGTTTGTCCCAGATACTTGTAACTGCTCACTCTCTCTAACGTTCGACCTTCTATCTCGATGTTTTCATCTGTGTCATAATTAGTCATATATTTAGTTTTCTCTTTGTGCATAGTTAGGCCAATACGTTTGCTCTCCCTGTTGAGACCTGTCAGCTGGTCTTCCAAGTCTTTGGTTGATGTTGAGATCAAGGCCACATCGTCAGCAAATCTTAGATCAGTAAGCGTTTCCCCATCAATGTTTATTCCTCCAATTAAATGCGACTTTTTAAATACTTCCTGTATAGTGGCTGTGAATATCTTTGGAGATAATGTGTCTCCCTGTCGGACTCCCCTCTGGATCTTGACTTCCCTTGATACATCATTATCAATGTGAATTCTGGCTACTGCGTTGGTGTAAATAGGCCTATCTTCCAGGATGCTCATTATACCCTTCTTCAATGTTAATCTTTCGTAGGGCATCAAACATGTCTGTGTGTTCGATGGAATCAAACGCCTTCTGGTAGTCTACGAATCCGAGGCATAGTTGAAATTGGTACTTATTTGCCTTCTCAATTAGTTGATTTATAGCTTGTAGGTGGTCTGTTGTTGAGAATCCAGCTCTAAACCCTGCTTGTTCTCTGGGTTGATTTGAGTCCAATCTATCTTTGATTCTATTTTGGATTACTTTGGTGAAGATCTTGTACAGATGAGATAGAAGGCTGATAGGGCGATAGTTTTTGACATCAGCTTTGTCACCTTTCTTGTATAAAAGAATTATTTTTGCCTCTTTCCAAGTGGTTGGAATCTGTTGCTTTTCCAATATCTGGTTGAATAGTTTCAGTAACTGTGTGATTGTCTCCTCCCCTCCTTGTTTGATAATATCACTTGTTATTTCGTCATTTCCCGGTGCCTTGTTATCCTTCATACTGTTTACAGCTTCCTCAACTTCTCTCTGTATTATTGGCGGTATGTCTGATTTTCTGGATGAGATATCTATATGATCCTTCGGTTGTTTTTTCGTTGAACCATAAAGTTCCATGGTATATATATATATATATATATATATTCCCCAGAGAGTGGAGATGGTACACAATGTGCGTGAATAAATTCGATGACCGGGGTAATAATACCTGCAAAGCGCTAAGAGAAGGTATTTCGTATTAAGCGGTTTATAAATCAAAATTATTATTTAGGTGGTCTGTCAACGACAGATCACCTATTGTTTTCGTCAGAATTTTCCTTCTTCTTTATTATTTATTTATTTATTATTCTTTATTTTTATTTATTGTTCCCACTTTTTTGTTCCGACGATAACTCAAGATCAATTATGTCAATTTCGTTCAATTTTGGCACAGTCATAGGTCATTGTCATAAGACGTGACAGGGACATTTTCAAGGTCATCAAGTCTTCATGACGTCATCCAGGCGCCATTTTGTGTTTTTTGGGGTACTTTTTACTCATGATCATATCTTCATAACGGAAAGGCATTTCTCATTTATATTTATCATGATTAGGGTCAATATCCGTCCGGTCAGTTTCAGGTCAGAAAACGCGCGCGCATGCGTACGTCCGCGCGTTAGCGCGCACGCAAAAAATAAAAATGCTTCAAATCGTCTCAAATTAATTTTGCATACGTTTTAGGCCATTTTAAGCATTTTGCAAAAAAACGCGCACACGCGCATGGGCGCGCGTTTTCGCGTGTCCTGGCATTTAGCAACATAAAATCGCCAAATTTTCTCCGTCATCATATTTGAATCATTTTGCCAAGCATTTTGATACATTGTTCACCCGTTTCTGCCCATTAATAACGGAATGAGCGTCCGTTTAAGATAATGTCCGTGCGTGCATGCTATTGTAATACATAGCATATATGGGCAAAAACATGCCATTTTAAAAATCGAAATAGCTCTTCAGATAGTCCGTCGACCCCCAATTTTTATATCATGGTTGGAGAAAACATGAGTTGGAGATATGATTTCATACCACCTTGTCTCGTACAAAGTGAAACGAAGTCTTCATATTGGCATCTAAACTCAAACAAATGTATTTTGTTGATGACGTCATTTTTGTCTTTGTTTATTTGAGATTATCTCACTTATCGGTGATCGATTTTCTTCCAGATTTTGATATGTTGTAGCTGAGATAATTCTCTATCAAAATTATGCCATTTATTTTTCATTTAGATGACTTCATTATAGGGAAATATTCGATTAATGGCGACAATGCATAATTTGTCATATTTGCGTGTTATGTCTATAGGTCACTTTTTTCAAAATATGAATCTGCATGACAATGTGTTTTGACCAGTATCTCGGTTGTTATTCAACAGTTTCCTTCCAAATTTTAGTATGTTGTAGCTGAGACTATATGTTATTTAATTCACCCCTCATTTTTTCGATAAGATGTCAGGATCATGCTCATGATCATCAATATCATTAACATTATCATTATCATCGTCATCATCGTCATCACCATTACTATCAAGATCATCATCATCATCATCATTGTTTACATGTCTATATAACTTCTACCTTTCTCAATATAGTAAATAGTATTATCTACCATCAGACATGAAGACAGACCACCTTATTCGTCTTCGTGACGAATTAAATTTCTAGTATTATTATTATTATTATTATTATTAATATTATCATTATTATTGTCATAGGTAGAGCACTGTGACATTATAGAGCATAGCTATTCCACAAAACAAAAAGAAGGTAGACAATTACGTCTTCCAAAATTTAGAACGACACAAGGTCAATTTTTATTGTCTTTTGTGGGCAGTGAGTTTTGGAAAAGATTAATAATAATAATAATAATAAGATATTTGTATACCGCAAATTGCAAAATTGCCTCTAAGCGATTACCTTTTAATGTCAGATTAAAGGTGAGTTCTGATAATGCGATTGCATTGTGAAAGAAAAGGTGTGGAATGGATCAGAAACAGTTGATCATGTAGCATGTAAGTATTGGTGTGCACTGCAAGGTTCTGGAGTCATCAAACTCATCATAAAATTGGCCGAGTCTTGGTAACAAGCACTGTACACAGAAAGCTATACATGGGACAACACACATGGTGTCGGGGCTAGTACTACTTGATTTCCTTATCTTTCTATGCTCATTACTCAGCCAGTATACATATTCCTCCAAAATTGTTTGGTACATGTCATTTATTTGTAATCTTGAACATTCAGTGTAAGTTTCGTTTGATTCTGTGAGAATTAATTTTCTTTTTTTTTACCAGAACTGGAGTTTATCTTTAACAAGGTCTAGAAATAGGTTTGTTGAACAAATCATGAATGAAATATCAAAAATAATAATCTGCATTTGTACTCAAATTATATTTTACATTATCAGTTTGTAAAGTGTAAGACATTGTTAAGTAGTCTTATTTTTTGTAAGTATCGATTGTAGTCGGAAATTCATTATATTTGTTTTGTTACGTTTCAAAACTGATTTGTACCAAAATACTTTGTTTAGCTGTTTAAAGGGTTAGGACCGACAAGCACATGTGCTATTACCTTGCCCCTTTTTTAGTGTAGACACACTGAATAAAATGTATTACTGTATTGCTGTTGGTAAATAAATCAGGTAAATGGCTATAAGGAGCCATCTAGAACTCAAAGATAGTGAGGTTAAGATTATCATGGCCCTTGAATTCATTCCCATATCAATTCACTTTTTCTTTTCTCGCCTCTCTTCTGAACACTCTCCAATCTCTACCTCCTCCTATTCTATTCATCTATTTCTTTTCTCGCCTCTCTTCTGAACACATTCCACTCTCTACATCCTCCTATTCTATTCATCTATTTCTTTTCTCGCCTCTCTTCCAAACACTCTCCACTCTCTACCTCCTCCTATTCTATTCATCTATTTCTTTTCTTTCCTCTCTTCTGAACACTCTCCACTCTCTACCTCTTCCTATTCTATTAATCTATTTCTTTGCTCTCCTCTCTTCTGAACACTCTCTACCTCTTATTCTATTCATCTATTTCTTTTCTCTCCTCTCTTCTGAACACTCTCCACTCTCTACCTCCTCCTATTCTATTCATCTATTTCTTTTCTTTCCTCTCTTCTGAACACTGCCCACTCTCTACCTCCTCCTATTCTATTCATCTATTTCTTTTCTCTCCTCTCTTCTGAACACTCTCCACTCTCTACCTCTTCCTATTCTATTAATCTATTTCTTTGCTCTCCTCTCTTCTGAACACTCTCTACCTCTTATTCTATTCATCTATTTCCTTTCTCTCCTCTCTTCTGAACACTCTCCACTCTCTACCTCCTCCTATTCTATGCATCTATTTCTTTTCTCTCTTCTCTTCTGAACACTCTCTACCTCCTCCTATTCTATTCATCTATTTCTTTTCTCTCCTATCTTCTGAACACTCTCCACTCTCTACCTCCTCCTATTCTATGCATCTATTTCTTTGCTCTCCTCTCTTCGGAACACTCTCAACTATCTACCTCCTCCTATTCTATTCATCTATTTCTTTTCTCTCCTTTCTTCTGAACACTCTCTACTCTCTACCTCCTCCTATTCTATTCATCTATTTCTTTTCTCTCCTATCTTCTGAACACTCTCCACTCTCTACCTCCTCCTATTCTATTCATCTATTTCTTTTCTCGCCTCTCTTCTGAACACTCTCCACTCTCTACATCCACTTTTCTATTCATCTATTTCTTTTCTCGCCTCTCTTCTGAACACTCTCCATTCTCTACCTCCTCCTATTCTATGCATCTATTTCTTTTCTTTCCTCTCTTCTGAACACTCTCCACTCTCTACCTCCTCCTATTCTATTCATATATTTCTTTTCTTTCCTCTCTTCTGAACACTGTCCACTCTCTACCTCCTCCTATTCTATTCATCTATTTCTTTTCTCGCCTCTCTTCTGAACACTCTCCACTCTCTACCTCCTCCTATTCTATTCATCTATTTCTTTTCTCGCCTCTCTTCTGAACACTCTCCACTCTCTACCTCCTCCTATTCTATTCATATATTTCTTTTCTTTCCTCTCTTCTGAACACTCTCCACTCTCTACCTCCTCCTATTCTATTCATATATTTCTTTTCTTTCCTCTCTTCTGAACACTGTCCACTCTCTACCTCCTCCTATTCTATTCATCTATTTCTTTTCTCGCCTCTCTTCTGAACACTCTCCACTCTCTACCTCCTCCTATTCTATTCATATATTTCTTTTCTTTCCTCTCTTCTGAACACTGTCCACTCTCTACCTCCTCCTATTCTATTCATCTATTTCTTTTCTCGCCTCTCTTCTGAACACTCTCCACTCTCTACCTCCTCCTATTCTATTCATCTATTTCTTTTCTCGCCTCTCTTCTGAACACTCTCCACTCTCTACCTCCTCCTATTCTATTAATCTATTTCTTTGCTCTCCTCTCTTCTGAACACTCTCTACCTCTTCCTATTCTATTCATCTATTTCTTTTCTCGCCTCTGTTCTGAACACTGTCCACTCTCTACCTCCTCCTATTCTATTCATCTATTTCTTTTCTTTCCTCTCTTCTGAACACTGTCCACTCTTTACCTCCTCCTATTCTATTCATCTATTTCTTTTCTCGCCTCTCTTCTGAACACTCTCCACTCTCTACCTCCTCCTATTCTATTCATCTATTTCTTTTCTCACCTCTCTTCTGAACACTATCCACTCTCTACCTCCTCCTATTCTATTAATCTATTTCTTTTCTCGCCTCTCTTCGGAACACTCTCTACCTCCTATTCTATTCATCTATTTCTTTTCTCGCCTCTCTTCTGAACACTCTCCACTCTCTACCTCCTCCTATTCTATTCATCTATTTCTTTTCTCGCCTCTCTTCGGAACACTCTCTCCCTCCTATTCTATTCATCTATTTCTTTTCTCGCCTCGCTTTTGAACACTCTCCATTCTCTACCTCCTCCTATTCTATCCATCTATTTCTTTTTTCTCCTCTCTTCTGAACACTCTCTACCTCCTCCTATTCTATTCATCTATTTCTTTTCTCTCCTCTCTTCTGAACACTCTCCACTCTCTACCTCATATTCTATTCATCTATTTCTTTTCTCGCCTCTTTTCTGAACAATATTCGATTGCTCTGAATATAACCATCCCTCCATACTACATCACTAACACTCATCTCACCCTCCCTGAGAGAGAAAGAACATTATTGTTGACGTTAAAACAATTAGACATTGAACACGCATAACAATATATAGTTTTATATAACTTTTTATTTAGCAGGGTATATTCGCCCCATGGACATGTCTCGATGGCCTACAAGCAAACATCGTATGTTTTGTTATAAAAAAAAGTCGAATATACAACAATCGGGATGTCGAAACCGTTATTTACTCGTTGAATATAATTATAGCGATTTACAAAGACCGACCGGGAACTAAACACTCAAAAAAGGTTCACCCATTTTTGGGTCAATTCAATTCAATTAAATGTTCTATCTATCTACATATATGTTGTTGAAAATATACCAAATATAAAGTCCGAAGACTAACAATACTTGGTTCACATTGTATCATATAAAAATGAATTAAAAACTGTGGATTTAAAAATTCTTTAAAACCTGTAGATATAAAAATTCTTTAACAAATTCAAGTAGGAAAAAATATCACACAAAAATAAAATGATTGTGAATTATAGAATGATATTATAATAATAACTGTGTAAACTTATAGAGCGCACACACCGTCCAAGGACGCTCATGGCGCTAGCTCAGCAACAGTTCTCTTTAGTACCAGTAAAGTAAATGTTTATTTGATTATTTCACAATAATAGAGATATATATATCTTTCTATCTATCCATCTGTCTACCTATACCATCAGACACTCAAAAACAATTTTGCAACACCCATTTCAATCCTCAGCTCCGCCCGGTGGGGCCCGGTGCCCTCCAGCTGCTCCGTTCACTGATAATTCAAGGGACTATAGCCCGGTCAGCACATGATTCACAGGAGCTCTAGCATCTGAGGCCATCAGGCCCCACACGGGCAGCCAATGAGACTGAAGGGTGATAACTAATATAAAGTTCAGATGTATATATATATATATATATATATATATAAAATATTAATTATGGATTCAGTAAAATAAACTTATACAACTTAAGGAAATCCTGGGTTACAGATGGAATAGGTTAGTCACACAAGTCATTAAAAAAGAAAAAAAAAGAAAAAAGAAACTTTGTATTATTTTTTTGTACCAAAGGGTGACCCCCAAAAAGTGACCTTACCCCCCCCCCCCCGAGTCGTTTCAAAATGTGCTCTTACCCCATGCATTTGAAGAAAAAATCATTTATCAGAGAAAAAACCAATGTAAGCAAACATTTGCAAAATATGCTAAAAGAAACCCATATTGTGTCAAAATCTAAATTCCGAATTAACGCAATTGTACGCGCGGTAGCTCTTCTTCATCTGAATCTAATTCTATGTTTACATCAACGCGCCTTTTCCTCTTTCTAGTTCTGGAGGCTCTTGAAGATGAAGGCGCTGATTGGCATAAGCAATTTTCCAAACTGGTCGACGGTAGTTCGGTAAGTGTTAACTTACTGAATTCCTCCAGACCAACCAACATCTTTTGGATGTGGTCGTATTTTTGTTTCACCAGGTCAACCAGTTTTCCCGTCGATTCGACTTTTTTACGAGTCTCCTCGAGGGCGTCTAAAGTTGGCAATCTTGTCGCGCTGCAGCGCGAAAACCTAACACAGTGGTCCTTAAATGTTTGTCGGTATTTCGACACAATACCGGGGGCTTTTAGCATCGTCTGTAAATGCTCACTATTGTCTGGCCTTAAAAACGGAGGACCATTGCCATTGGGTTCGTCGATGGAACCCAAAAGTTCTGGTATGGCCAGGGAAACACCATTCATGCCTTCCCTGGCCGCTTCAAAATTTTCTATCTTCCTCTTTTCTAGGCCGAAACGCAAGCTTTGTATTTCGGCAACCATGTCCTCCGCGGCCGACAGCATTGCTGTTTTTTCCCAGTGGAACCTGTCCACAACACCCATGAACCGTTCCATTTTTTGAATGGACGGTAAACACCCCTCGTGCTCCCTGTCCACATTCATGGCCGCCGATTGCAGCGAATCTCTTAAGCTGGCGATCCTGTCCGTATTCCTCTCATTCGGGGTGCAGAGCTGGCAGTACAGCCCTCCAAGTTGAGAGCTGTACCGCATCTTTCCCAACAGCTGTTTTTGGTACTTCTCCATGGTCGGGATCATGGAGATGGTGTTGTACTGGGGTGTCACGGCTCGTCTGTCAAACCCGCCTCTATAAATGGTGATGCAATAACAGAATTTAAATACACCGGTGTTACAACGTTTTGAGAATATGTTAACAGGATTGGATCATGACATTTAGAATTTGCATTACCATCGTGAAACAGTGTTAGATCACTCAACAATACAAACAAATTGGGCTCTAAAACGCTTTGGATGATCGAAATAGAAATTAAATTTACAGGGAGCACCGGTAAAATTAGTATAGCTCCCTCTCAGTTCGAAAATGTACATGTTCTCTAAAGAGCATAACACTATTGTCAAAGTGTAATAACTAAAATATGTGGACACCAAATCATATTACCAGATACCTCCCTCGGATAGTGATAAAAACAATGGATAACATAAGAAAAGGTGATAGAAGAAAAAACGAAAAATCACATGAGGAATGGTAGCAAGAAAAAATGGTAAAGAATAGATATTTGAAAGATAGACGAGAAGATGAAAGATGGAGAAAAACAAAGAACAACATGACAAAAACAGAAAAATAAAATAATAGAAGGAAAACAATGAATAACACGAGAGATAGGGAAAAAATGATAGAATAATAAAACACATAATAACGTAAAGAAAGGTGATAGAAGGAAGAAGCGAAGAATAATATAAGGAAAGACAAAAAAGAAAGTGACAGAAGAAAAAGAAAGAATATCATAAGGAGAGATTCGAAGAAAATGATAATAGAATGACTGAACCACAAATAATAACATGAGAGATGATAGAAGGAAAAACAAAGAATAACACGAGCTAGGAAGTCAAAAAGGCAAAAAGATAAAGAATAGATATTGGAAATATAGAAGAGAAGATGAAAGAAGGAAAACAACGAATAACACAAGGACAGACAAGAAGAAAAAATGATTGAATGATAAAAACGAAGAATAACAGAATAAAAGATGAAAGAAGGAAGAAACAAAGGATAGCGTAAGAAATATAGGAGAAAATAGTAGAATAATAAAAACAAAGACTAACATAAGAGAAGGTGATAGAAGCAGGCACGTAGCCACTGCCCCCCCCCCCCCTCCCCCCAACAAAAAAAATCCAAGATTGGTTGAACTTTTTTAGACCCCTTTTTCTTTACCTCGATCGATTACATGTATGTGCCCCCCCCCCCCCCCCAACATCAAACTCTGGCTACGTGCCTGGATAGAAGGAAAAACAATGAATAACAAGACAAGGTGATAGAAGGAAGAAACAAAGGATAGCGTAAGGTTCGTAACATATAATTACAACATGGCATCACCCATGCATCCTGACTCCAATGAGCACACCACTACCAGGGAGTCTACCAGGGAAAGTTACGACGCTACAATAAAAATGCAATCCCTGTTCACTCATGCATAACAGTTACTAACAGTTACTAAACCCACCATGAAATTCACTCAGCAAACCATAAATCGGAAGGCTAATTCCTGCGCAACCTACTTTCCATACCCTTTACTAAAGTGAGCAGTGCTCACCCAAGCATGAATTATTTTCGGACTTTTTGGTGGCATATGAAAGTTGAGTTTATGAGCTTTCCATACATATAAAACTTTTTCCCCAGAATCATATATTTTTTTATTCTGCAGCCATTTCAAAAGTGTATAGTTTTTTTGGGACTCACGGTATATAGATTTTAAAGAAGATATCATTTGAGGAAAAGTTTTTTTTTCTTCAACTGTTCAACACACAAATAGTATACTAACTTGCAAAAGGGGGTATTTTCCACCATGATGTAGATCTTGAAATCTGACGACACACGATTCGCAAGCACAATGTCTCCACACCCAGCTATTGCCACCGGCTACGCGTTTAGTTTAAAACACGGTTGCGTCTTAGCTCACTTTTGTAGAATCACCGAAAAACGGCGATCACGATCGCCGATCGTAAACTCACAAAAAGATGCGTTTACAATTTGTAAACGCGTTTAAATGGGGTCAACGCACTGACCTCTAGCTAGTGGGTCTACGTAGCATGCAGAGTGAAGGTTTGCGAATCCAACTGGAAGACCAATTAGGGCCACACAGGGAGAATTGCCTTGAGGAGCCAGAGAAGTTAGCATGAACAGTACACCATGGAACTGCGATCACGATGAGCGTTTACGATGAGCGTTTCAGATCGCTCATTCTACCTTCAAAATCAAGCATGAACGCGCCCTAATATCACTAAACATTGTCTGCGACATCTTGTACATGTGTTCTTTGATTGCAGCGAACAGCTTGTGCACGGAATATTCCAGCCTTCTTCCATGTTAGCTACCGGTGGTTAATATAAGACGTCCGTGTGGTTTGAGGTACTAATTTAAAATGGCGGTGGTGTGCCCCACTGTTTGCCAAGCAGGGAGAAGGGAGTCTGGTGGATCAATAAAGAACAAAACCCCCCTCCCCCGCCGTGATCCCAGTCACAACTGTTGTATTAGCATGGTGGTAGGTCTATGCTTGAATGGACGTCACACGTGTCAGTCCACGCAAATCTAAAAGTCCCTACTAATGTGCAATGTTTCGCACGCCACGTCGCGACGCGTCGTCTGCTTGACTAAGTTCGTTTTCACTACATATTTTATGTTCTTTAGACCAATTGGAATAATAATACCAAAAACAATTTGAAAGAGACAGCTCATTCCTTATGTTTTGATAATTTCTTAAGACTTTTTTTTAATTTTTTAACTTATGTATTTTATTTTTGTTGTTGTTTTATTTCATTTCTAACTATGATTCAACTGCAAAGGAAACACCTAAACTAAAAACAAGACCAAGTAAGCAATGATTTAGCTCTTTAATTTTTGGAAAAATGATATTTCCATATGTTTTGTACACAAATCACGAACATGAGCGATTTTCGGGCTGACATGCAATGACAAAAGGTCACGTGACTTTGTAACAGTAGGTCAAATTTTCGAAAAATTTGTTTCAAAAGATGCGCAAGATTTGGAAGAAATAGTCAACAAACGGCGTTGGGAATGGGGGGGGGTCATCCTAACGCGTTCCCGAACAAGAGGGAAAATCGCGAAGGGGGGGGGGGGGAGGGGCATAATGCTCCGGGCTGACTAGAACACGACATTTGTATGGCAGACTTGGTCGCCGATTAACTACAGAACCCCCCCTCCCCTCATTTTTTGAAAAAAAATATGTTAAAGAGAAAAAGAAAGAAAGAGAGCCGAAAAAAGAATGAGTGGCTTGCCAGGGTCACAAATTTAATGAGGTATCAAAAAGATGCTCATCTGACCGTACTTAAATGCCCAATGCCCCTGAGCTTCTGGGGGCTCCGCCCCTTGATCTCCGCTCTACCTGATCGTTAATACTCCATTTTGATGACTTTCCGCGGGCCCTGAATGTAACATAAAAATTATGTGCGCCTGAAATCAAGCTAACAGTGAAAGTTACAAATTAAACTGATTCAGCCGAGGACGCAGGTTCGAAGCTGAGTCACGTCTTTCGAACTGGTCGGTCCCCAGAATATACACACACACACACACACACACACGGTGTAAAGGGGAAGGGGCACTTTTCTAAGTAAAAGCAAGACTTTTCTATGACAAAAGGGGCACTTCCTATGTAAAAAGGGGATTTTCAGGGGTATTTGAAAAAGTGGGGGCACTGTGCCCCCCAGGAGTGTTGCCTCTGTCTCGTGGGCTGTCTAAATAATCGTATAGCTAGATCAAAAGCAGGCTTCTCCTTTTTTTTTGTAGTTATCTCGCTTTGATTATGCTGAAATATTTGTCTTTACCGTAAAATTGATATTTTTTTGTTGTTGTGGAAGTCATGTCAATAACTTTGGGTTGCTAATAATAATAATAATAATAATACATGAGATTTATATAGCGCCATTATCCATTTTAATTAAATGCTCAAGGCGCTTCAAAATATTAGGAACACATTACATCATGACAAATAATCGGTACATTTACATAAGAAAGAAAATGCAAAAATGAAAGAATGAATGAATGAATGAACGTCTGTCTTCAAAACGCGAAATTAAACAAATGGGATTTAAGGTTGCTCTTAAAAGATGTTGAAGAGTCGGAGTTCTTCAGCTCCTGTGGAAGTGAATTCCACAGGGCTGGTCCGGCATGAGCAAAAGCTCGTTCCCCCCAAGATTTCTTTGAAAGCGGTATGTGTAGAAGACCAGAGTTGGAAGATCGGAGGGTACGTGTGGGTTGGTAGAGGTGAACTAAAGACTGGTTGTATTCAGGAGCTGTTTTGTTCATGATTTGATGAACCAGACTGAGAAGGATTTTGAAAATTATACGTTATTTTACAGGCAACCAATGGAGATTTTGTAAGATAGGAGTAATGTGACCAGGGGCGGCGATTTCTTTTCATGACCGGGGGGGGGGGGGGACGAAATGCGAGGAACGAGGGAGGAGTGACGTAATGAGCCAAAACGTTTTTTGGGGGGGAGGGGAGAAAAAAATCCGCATCATCATCGCTCTTACATGTTACATGCAGGCCCCGCGGAACCGTTTTTCAAAGTTGGAGGGGGGGGGGATAAAGTATTTGCGATCAGATAGAGCAAAGCAATTAAGTTGGGTGTAACTTTGGCGTGGGGTCCAGGGGCAGAGCCCCGGTGGGGGTCAAGGGGCGGAGCCCCATTAAGCTCAGAGTTTTTAGGCATTTAATAAGGGTCAGATGAGCATATTTTAATACCTTATTTGTGACACTTGCATGCAGGTCACAAATCGTACTGGGGTCCAGGGGGCGAAGCCCCCAGAAGCTCAGCGGTTTTAGGCATTTAATTACGATCAGATGAGCATCCAGGGGCCGCCTTATAGGGCCCTTGGTGGGGTTTAGGGGGCGGAGCCCCCGTAAGCTCAGGGTTTTAGGCTTTTGAATATGGTCAGATGACTATCCAGAGGCCCGCTTAGGGCCCTGGTGGGGTCCAGGGGGCGGAGCCCCCGGAAGCTCAGGTGTTTTAGGAATGTAATTATGGTCAGCTGAGTAACCAGGGACAAGCCTTAGGGCCCTTAGTGAGGTACAGGGGGCAGAGCCCCCCGGAAGCTTGGGGAAAATCATGCCATTTCAGTAACATTTGTAAATTAGTAACTGGTATCGAATTAGAAATAAACCACGTTTGAATTTTATCGGGGGGGGGGGGGGGACTGCCCAAAGCACGAGTGAGTGAACGAAGCATATATAGTGAACGAGAGGGGTCAAGGTAAATTATATTCCTTAGCAAAACTATAGTATGAAAAACAAACAAAATACCTGTTTCACACTTCACTTTTCTACAATATTAATTGTACATTTTGAAGGATATTATGCGAGGGAGCATAGCTCCCGAGCCAGAAGATTTTTGCATTTGTATTTGTCTAAACGCTGCACTCTTGGGCCCTCCAAAGCCTAATAGTGTGTTGCAGTCTTTAGTCAGTATTTGCTGTACATTATTTTTGTGTACTTTTTCAAATTTTCCGGGGGGACGATCCCCCCCTACAAAAATCGAGAGGGGGACGTGTCCCCTCCGCCCCCCCCCGGGATCGCCGCCCCTAAATGTGACTATGTTTGCTTGACAGAGAAACGATGCGTGCAGCTGCATTTTGTAGTTTTTGTAACTGTGCAATTTGTGAATTTGGTAAATTATAGAGTAAACTGTTGCCGAAATCCAAACGTGAAGAAATAAGTGAGTGAACAAGTTTCTCTGTTGCCGAACGAGTCAGATATTTCCGTATGAAGCCAATATTGCGCAAATTGATAGCGAACTGATCTGGAAATGCTTGTGATTTGTTTGGACATAGACATTTGAGAATCAAGAATGACGCCAAGATCGCGACATGAATTTGATAAGGGAATGGTGTTACCGGAAATAGAAATTGAGTCTATATTTAATTTATTCAACTGAGGTTTTGAGCCGAAAAGAATGAATTCGCATTTACTATGACTTAATAGCAGAGAATGCTACTGGTTTTTAACTGGTATCATCTACTGGTTTTTCAAGTTGTTGTTGTTGGTTGTTTTTAATGGCGTTCAGTCATATTTGACTATTTACGCCTATCTATTTTTTTTAATTTTGTCCAGGTAGTCGAGTCTGTTAAACACCTTTTTGTTCTTTAAAAAAAAAAAAATTAACGAGACAAAAACAAAAACAAAAACAAATCGAACTGAAGTATGCATTGGACATAGACGGATAGACAGTGACTTCCCTTATAAATAATTTTACTCTTAAAGGTAGGCGTTACTACTGCAGCTAGAAGGGATTAGACCACACAGCGAGCCATCGAGGTCACTGTGACAGGTGGCTATCTCCATTAACTCAGCTCTCATTTAACATAAGAAAAAAAGGATCATGGGGGACCAACAGGCACCGATTTGGGAAGTTTTCTATATAGAGGGAGCAAGTAGCTACAAGTAGGACAGTGTGCCTTTAAGTGCACGCTCTCGAATGTATTAGAAACGGGGGAAAAAAACAGTTGATACAAATTGTAAACCAGTAGAAATACTGGTAAATCAACTGGTATAT
Source organism: Strongylocentrotus droebachiensis (assembly GCA_035222895.1). Taxonomy (NCBI): domain Eukaryota; kingdom Metazoa; phylum Echinodermata; class Echinoidea; order Camarodonta; family Strongylocentrotidae; genus Strongylocentrotus; species Strongylocentrotus droebachiensis. The sequence goes on from JAVYIG010010307.1 coordinate 67,940, forward strand.
CATTTACTGGTTTTCAGCTGGTAACGCAACTGGTAAATCAACTGGTAATATAGATCACCTGTCTCAGATGTCAACTGGTATTTCTACTGGTTTCCAAATGGTATCAACTGGAATTTCAACCTGGGGGGAAGCACATAAACAAGCGAGTAGCCAGGATTTTATTTGAGGGGGGGGTGGGGGAGGGGGGGTAGTGAACACGTGAAACGTGCGAATTACATACAGAGCGCGCGTACAGGGGGGGGGGGAGTCCCCCCCCCCCCGCGAAGCGCGGAAGCTTTGACGTTTCATTAAATTATAAGAGAAAGAAGACGATTCGTTGTACCGTTCTCGACCCTTAATCCTTGTCTGAATTCAGTTCCCCCCCCCCCCCCCCTCTCCCTCCCGCGCGTAGCGGAAGAATCTCAAAAGGGTGCCCAGACATCGCTTAGAAGCACTAACGTCTAGAGAGGCTTCTTAAGAAGCATTGATGCGACTTGATGAATTACTAAAGAAAGAAGACGATTCGTTGTACCGTTCTCGACCCTTAATCCTTGGTCTGAATTCATTCCCCCCTCCCCCTCCTGCGCGAAGCGCGGAAGCTTTGACGTTGCATTAAATTATTAGAGAAGATGACGGTTCGTTGTACCTCTTCCTCTTCCTTTTTTCTCTTCTCTTTTTTTTTTTTTTTTTTGGTCGGCGTTTTTTTTTCGGGGGCGACCGCCCCAACGCCCCCTCCCCCCCCCCCCACCACCCCCCTGGCTACGCGCCTGCACTTAAATGACCAAGTGCGAACTACGAAATGGTCTATTGAACAACAAATATTCGTAATTTGTAACGAGGCACTTCACAAAGATTTGCATCAAAATTGATTAGGCCCTCAAGGCTCGAGCTAGCCTATCCGATATGCGTCGGGCTTTTACAAGTATTCTAATCGCGTTTATTTGGAGAGTGACATCGGCGCGGGCGTCAGCCCGAGCGCCTATCTACCCATCAGGTAGCATATATTGGCACCAAGATTAAGGGCGATATGAATATTCATTATTCCCTACGTCACAGACGTGCGACGTGCGTACTCTGTCATAATACACATGTACTCAGTACACGAGTACGTTCGTAAGCATTAGTACATGTACATTGCTCCGGAATGAAGAGAATCATCAAGGACGAATTACTCTGTGAAGCCAAGTACAAGCAGGGAATTGAAAATAGCAAAAGTTCCTCGGAGCGGCTATACACTCCCTAATCTAGCTAGTTTTGTAATGATAGTTTATTTAGGAAAATGGATATTTAGTACTGTTTAGTTGTTCAATAACATCACTCAGTTTGATTTGATTCGAGATATATCTCATTAATAAAACAGTATAAAGGCTGTATGAGTCTCGAACGAACCATCGCCACTAATCTTGGTGCCAACACCGTTAATCTATGCTCCAAATTTAGTAATACATTTTGTGTGCCCTATATAGACCCGGGTTGGATTATTTAGGAGAACATAAGATTGATATTGTTAAGTTGTTCATAACATCACTCAGTTTGATTTGATTCGAGATATATCTCATTAATAAAACAGTATAAAGGCTGTATATGAGTCTCGAACGAACCATCGCCACTAATCTTGGTGCCAACACCGTTAATCTATGCTCCAAATTTAGTAATACATTTTGTGTGCCCTATAATGACCCGGGGTTGGATTATTTAGGAGAACAGAAGATTGATATTGTTAAGTTGTTTCATAACATCACTCAGTTTGATTTGATTCGAGATATTTTTTCATTAATAAAACAGTATAAAGGCTGTATGAGTCTCGAACGAACCATCGCCACTAATCTTGGTGCCAACACCGTTAATCTATGCTCCAAATTTAGTAATACATTTTGTGTGCCCTATAAAGACCCGGGGTTGGAATATTTAGGAGAACAGAAGATTGATATTGTTAAGTTGTTCCATAACATCACTCAGTTTGATTTGATTCGAGAAATATCTCATTAATACAACAGTATGAAGGCTGTATGAGTCTCACACGAACGATCGCCACTAATCTTGGTACCAACACCGTTAAACCATGCTCCAAATTTAGCAATACAATTTGTGTGCCTTATGAAAGACCCGGGGTTGGATTATCTGGGAGAACGGAAGATTGATATTGTTAAGTTGTTCCATAAAATCACTCAGTTTGATTTGATTCGAGAAATATCTCATTAATAAAACAGTGTAAAGGCTGTATGAGTCTCAAACGAACCATCGCCACTAAACTTTGTGCCAACACCATTAAACTATGCTCCAAATTTGGTTATACATTTTGTGTGTCTATAAAGACCGAGGCTTCCCATGATCATTTAGGAGATGGAAG